>CAUYQV010118773.1:0-14014 GCA_963574575.1 Galagoides demidoff
ATAAGGAATGACTCCCTCTCAGAAGCCAATATTTTTCCCCCATAGTGGAGAGAAAAAATTCCATATGGTTCCTTTCCTTCAAAGTATGCATCTTTATAAACATCATAAAAAAGAAGGTGGTGCCTGTGGCTCAGTGAGTAAAGTCCCATATACGGAGAGTAGCAGGCTCAAACATGGCCCAGGCCAAACCGCAACAAAAAATAGCCAGGTATTGTGGTAGGCACCTGTAATCCCAGCTCCTGGGGAGGCTAAGGCAAGAGAATCACCTGAGCCCAAGAGCTGGAGGTTGCTGTGAGCTATGACCCCACAGCACTCTACCGAGGGTGATAAAATGAGACTCTGTCTCTAAAAAAAAAAAATAATCATAAAAAAAAGATGGTACTTTGTGAGATTCCATATTAGATTACACAGTAGGTTGGTATCTTAGCTACTGGTATACCATCACTAATGGGCTTTTGTGAAAATAGATTCCCTAGTTAACTGCAACACTGAAGGGAATTACCATTGTGTCTACAGTAACTGCCACCTTAGTAGAAAAAACTGGCAAACATTGTGCTTTGTGGTGGTACAATCTGTGTAACCCATAGGAATACCGCTGGAGAGTTCCCAGTTGAGTTATGATATGAATACCGCTCTGGAAACAGTATCCTATTTATCCAGTGAGCCCCTTCTGCTCATTGTACCTACCTTCCCCCCGACTCTCAAGAAGCAGCAAGAACGGGTCTTCTCCGGCTGTGTTTCCTGGCTGGCTGAGTGGCTCATATTCTGAGGGGTGGGTAAGGGTGAATGGAAAGCTACTCCCTGATGCATGGTATCTTCATCAACAAAGCAGACCAAAAAGACTCTAAACAACCAAGCAGCAAGCATGTTCTTAAAATATAATGTAGCTTCTCTTCCTCTACTACATCCCTTCTCTCAGAAATCAACCCCAGAAATTTGAATTAAAAATTTGCCTATTCTCCTACAGTTCTGTGAATCGAGAAACAAGTGCTTATCCAGACCCAAGGGAGAAGAAATATACCTTGTTTTAACAGAGCTGGCTTGCTACCTTGTATCAGTGTAAGGAAATTAATATATATAGGCAAGACTTTGGTCTCGCAGTATTAATATATATAGGCAAGACTTTGGTCTCGCAGTATCCTGGGATAGGATAAAATCCCTAGAAATAAAGAACTTTTAAAAACTCCTAAAATGAGTCCTCTCCACCTGAGCCCAATATTAAGAGAATGAACACAATGTCTTTTTCCCACCTTAGCTGAGGATCCCAAGGTATAAAGGACAAGGGCACGCTACAAACATTTCACCTAGGCCTGAGTAGCCTACAATTGAAAAGGCCCATACAAGATGATCCCCCTAACAAATCATCATCCTGTTACTCCCTAAGGATTTCTCAAGGTGCGGTAACAGAAGTGGCAGGAGATAGGTTTGCTCATATGTGGGTGCTATTTCATGCTGTTTTGATGGAGCTGTGCAGTTATTTAAAGCAATAATTAAGGTGTTTTATCATTCTTTGGAATAGCAACATGAGTCCAAAGTAGAAATTATTGGCCAATAATTTTTAGGATCATTAAGGCTTCTTCAGCTAATATCCAAACCATTACTTCTCTGCTCTCGCCCTCCTCTGCCCACTGCCTCCCTCTCTGCTGGCATCTCCTGTTTCATCAGTTTGTGCATCTGATTTTATGAAACACAACTCTGCCAGAAGACGATGATTTATTTCTGAAGGAGGAAGGGGAAAACTAAAATGGACATAGTAGCTCCTGTCTCGCTTGCTTTAAGGGTCCAATTTCAAATCCTCCTCTTGCCCATGAATTTTGATATTTCATTGCTCTGGAAAATTTCCATTGGAACACTGGGTCAAAAAGTCAGAATGTAGAGAATGGCAAGCCAAACATACACCCTTCAGAGAGCCTAGTGATTAAAATTATATTTTACATAAGGCCATTAACCAGAGCAGTACTGGCTAAGTCATCTGGGGTTGAAAGTCATGTGCTGGCTGTATAGATTCCAAACATAACGGGTCTCCCATTTCTACCCCTGCCTAGCTCCACAATTCCCTGCTCGGTCTTTGCTGTTCTTCAGATTCAACTTTCTTAAAACTCTAGAAACCCAGTATCCTACTTAAACTAACCTGCCTCCTGAAGTAGACGAAGGTCAGTGAGAGGTGGGTTATTGTTCTGGCATGACCTCAGGCTCCCCTGAAAATACAGGTAAGCAGTTCACTTTCTTAGTCTGCCTATTCCTCTGTAAAAAGGGGGAGTTCAAGGAGATTTTTCAAAAGCAAATTTTGGATGTTATGATAGATTGAAAAAAAGAAGGTATATAGAGAGTATATGGTCAAAGTTTTGTCATTTCTCCATTTTAGTGTCAGAAGTGGCACCCATCCCAGGCCTTCTAATGGACTGGTAGTAAGAGATTTAAAAAAAGAGGACTGAGTCTTGACATTCAAGGTCACAATCTTAATACCCTTTTCCACAAAAGTTGAGGTATTTAACAGCACTCATGACTTGGCTCTAAAACTTGCTTCTCACCTGAGAATCCCATCACACATCAGGACAACATTCCACTCTGGTTTTTAGCATTTATGTCCTGTGAAGGCTGTAACCCATTTCCCATGGCAGTTGTTTGAATTCTCTCTGACAAAGCTTCTGGAAGAATCAAAGAGAAACATATCAGGGCAGAAATTGTTAAGTATCCCTTGGGAAGTAACAGTAGTGACTCCAAGTTCCCTCCCCTACCTGATTTTCCCCACGATTTAATCATAACAAGAAACTTCTAGTAAGTTTAAGACTGTTTCCCCTGGTGTGTCCATGTTCCTCTAGGTGCAATTCCAGCAGAAAAAGTGGGACCACGCTAGACCATTGGGGGACTTTTCTACATTTGTACCATTAGCTAAACTATGCTAACAAAAAGAAAAAACTACATAGCATGTGTGGTTAGAGTTGGGCCAGCCCATTCCACCTCCACGAAATCTCACTTTGGGAATGTTTCTGAAATTGTTTCTGCACTCCCACAGCTCCAACAAACACTCCTAACAATCAGAAATCCTCTTGTCTTTCCCAGATGGATATATGTGTCCTTTATTATCAACAGAATCCAAGACAATCCGATGGATCTTGGAGGTTAAGACATTTGAGCTCCAATTCTAAACAAGATTATTTTCCATAGTAGCAGTTTACTATTTGGATTTATATAATTATGTCTCACCCACCTTTACAAAAGTCAACAGTATTAACTCCTAGTGGTTACCAAACCACTTCATCTAAGCAGGTGTTCAGGCAAAAAGGGATCTCCTCTTTGACTAATATACCACTGGAACACAAGTTTTAAAAGTTGACCAATGCTCTAATAAAGGAGGGGTTTCCAATGGCCCTTTACTCCCAGCTAAGCTTGCAAAAGGAAGCAGGAAAAGGCAAGTACAAAAACCTATGTGAACAAACCCTAAAAATTAAGCAGATGTTTCTGTGTTTCACTCCTAATTATCCTTTAGGTAACCTGAAGTGTACAAATCAGCCAGACCAGTTCATAGGATAAGGCCATCTCTACTGTTTCCCAGAACCCACTTGGCCTTACCTATGTCTCTTTAGCTGCATCCAGAGCTTGGTCTTTGACATGACACGACCATGAGCTACAGCAATGATGTCAGGAATGTCAGCACAGCACCCTTCTGTGCAGCTCTGAAGATTGGTGAATAAAATAGCACCCTTGGAGTGGACCCTATGTAGTGACCCCAAGTCTGGTTCAGTAAATGGTTTTTCACAATGTCTCCTTAGCCTTCAGACAGTAGCTTAGGCTTTCAATGTGTATGAGTCAGAGTGGGCTCAGGGAAGAGACCTCAAAAGTTAGTGTCATAGCTAGGACCAGAATATAATTTATATAATAAAGTATCACATATATATATACACATATATATGTGCATATATATACACATACACACACACACTATTATAGTTTTTCCATTATATTTTTAACCTCCAGACCTGCCTTCTTCCCCCCCCACCCCCCGTTTATTAAATCTATCTTGAGAGACAGGTGTACCATTAAATCAGTGCATCAGAATAAAACATAGCCCCTTTTTCTACAATACAGGCAGGGATAACAGAAGCACCAACATAATTACTAACCTGGAATGCACAATGTAACAAGAGGAAAGAGGATGCCAGAGAGAAGTCAGAAAATAAACATGAAAATGAAGTTTCAAGGTCATCTGAGGAATAACTTAAAGAACAGATGATATCTTAACAGAAGGGTGCAAGGAATTCCAAGCAGATATAACAACATAAGCAAAAATATAGAAGTTAACAAATAAAAGGGCATGTACATGCGAGGCATAGTGTTCTCCACGTGAGTAAAGGGGTCATGAACAGGAGACATGCTTGGGAAGATTTGGAATCCATCAAACTCACTGGGTATGGCGATTCTCAAAGGCAAACCAAGAGAGTTCCTTCATGAACACAACAGCTCATTCTATCTCCTTTCCATTAGCTGACACCTCCTGCCCAGCTCAGATTTTCCTGTACTCATCTTGGAGGAAGTTATCTTTTCCTTTATCTCAGACGTATACTGACCCACTAGAAATTCAAATCTTCAAGGGCATCAGTTCAACCCGTTAAGTATTAGTCATTTAATTCGTCTAGGCAGGCACTAGAAAGGAGATAGAGCAGTAAGGTAAAGTCATGGTTCTACTCTGAGCTCACTATTCTACACTGATTCTGAAAATGTTTCTCCTAGTTATTTCTTTTTATCAAGCCAATACTTACTATAATGAAGGTATTTTTAAAGGGGATACCCAATCCATTAACTTTTATTGATCTAACTGAAATTATAAACAAAGCAGACCTGGAGGGCAGTATGTCTGTCCTTTTTTACCTTCAGCAGCATCTGGAATTACTTCTCCCAACCCAGGGAGCACCCCTATTCAAAGTACAAAATCGGGTCCACAAAGAAAAATGGGGTGGGAGAAGACAAGTATGAATAGAAAAAATAAGTAAGTGCTAGTGAAGTTTATAAAAGGTAGTTTCTTTCACTTTAAGAAAGGTAACTTAATTCTTCAGAAATATTTTAGGGAAGGACAGTAAACCTACCCTAGTAAATGAAAAGATTGCCCCAAACCTTTTTTGAAAGTGGTGCTTACATATCAAATAAGCAGTTTGCTAAACTAAACCTTTTCCACATTAGATATATTTCTACCTCATTTAAAAGCATACCATGCTCAACATGCCAATTTAGCCTGAAAGGTATGGAAGAAGCTAAAAAATTGGATGGTCCCACAAGGCATTTCAGAGCACTTTAAATTCATACTCTTTCATATTTTTAGTGGTTGGATCTTCTAATACTTAAGCCATTATAACATTTTCAGCACTAATAGTTAGAATGAGGTAAGTGAATCAAATCTTAATGGAGTGCCTCCTGCTTAGGATATTTGGACATAGAGAAAATGTTTGCTTTGAACATCAGACAAACCAAAGGTTAGTGCAACATTCTTTCTTTAAAAAGCAGCTAAATAGCCTGAGCTCTATTTTCAAAACACAGCAGGGATCTCAGTCGCCTACAAATAAGTTTAAAAAACTAGATAAAATGTCTTCAGCTATTTTAACCTTGAAATGGACAAAGTGAACCACAAAATGACCAGGGAGCCCACTTTAAGCCCTCTCGGTGTGACTGCCAAAGGATGTTTGTCTGTTGTCTGGATCAGCATCACAATAGACCTGTTGTTAAAATCATTACCCAGAATTGAAGGCAAAGTTCTCCCAGCAAATACCTAGCAGTTTCACTCTACACAAGTAGTGCAGAGTGGTTGGTGCACGATTGGAGTAAGCGGCGACTGCTCCAAAGTGTTCCGAATACACTGTGGAGCTTCCAAATCACAAATTATGTGGTCCTCTTGTCCAGGACAGGCCATTTCCAGCAACCTTAATTCTCAGACTGGATTGGCCCAGGAAATCTATTGGAGAATGAATTACCTTGCAGCCATAGCTGTTTGAACATGTTAGCCATACATACTTGGAAACTGGCACATAAAATTGGGAATGAACAGGACTAAGAAATATACCAATCCACTGCTAAGACATTGATAGAAGTTGGTAGATTGCTTTAAAACATTACAAAATGAGGTATGACTGTAAAATGCTCAGTCAAGGGAAAAGGATTATTTTCTTTATATAATTTATCTTAGGCTTAGTAACTTTCCATTGTTCATCCTGACTCAGGATTCATTCACTAATTTAAGATGGACCAGTTTCTGTCAACAGAACCAGTGTCACCCAAACCTCACCAAAGCAAATGACTTCTAATTAACTGAAGTCATCTTCCAAAGGATTATCCTTCATGTCCCCATTTCACACCCATCTGGATATTTGCACAAGAATGTACCCTTTATCTTAAAAGTTCCCTAGAGGTTTGACCACTAGGCAAAAAGGCAGGTCCCAAATTGTTATTCTTCTCCAAGTAATTTTACGTTTCCTTTAGTCCAAAAACGTAGCTGTCAAATGTGTGATGACACATAAGAGGTGAAAGCTTGATACTAACTTTCCAGAACTAGGGGTGTTTCCTGAAACCTAGTACTTTGGTTCATTACTACACTATTCAGTAATTTTAACTCCTAAGAATGTAAGGGCAGTACACAACTCTTCGGGTCACAAGGCCTGCATGACTGTGGAGTCTTTTACAGGTAAGACAACTATAAGTTACAATTCTCTGATTCCAAATATTTTGGAGATCGTAAAAATATGCCACGTTGGGCGGTGTGGGCTACAAAGTGTTCTAACCCTGTGAGGTTTAAAATGACTGGAACTCTAAGAGACCAGAAGTCAGAAGCCAACAGAGCAACTCCAACAGCTTGCCAGATTTCTAAGCAGCAGCATAGAATAGTTTAGTCAACAGGCCTGGAAAATTTGGTCAAAATTACTCACAAAGCTCCTCATCCTTTCCCAGAAAAAAAGTGATAGTATGTCTTTTATATGGAAATTTCTTTGTATATATGTACAAACTTGGTATGGCCTTAATGCTGCAGTTAAGGATTTGTTTGGCTACCACCTTAAGCAGCGTGTTAAGCAATCGCTTCCTTAATGTAACATTTTTACTTCTTACTGGACACTCAACCTTGAACAATCAATTTCCCTTTTGCCCCTTAGTCTTCCCTTTTTTGCATGAAGTGATAAAAGTTATGGCAGTTATTTTTTGGCTTGTAAAAAATCTATTTCTGCAGTTTGAAGATGGAATGTACAATTTCTGTGATACATGTATATAAAAGTATATTTATTGAACCATCCATATACACATATCCATGCTGATTCCAATGGAAATTAAAGTTTTCTGAAATTTTCTCTGTGGTTAAATCAATGTTTACTATTTAAGCAACTTTATATGCGCGAGAACTTCTGAAGTCTTCCAATTATTCTAGGGAGAAATCTATGCATAACCTGGAAAACATCTCACTTTAGACAAGGCTTTTACGTTGAGAAATGAGATTTCTTTTATTCATTCAAGAAATATTTATTGGTTGGTGCTATGAGAGATACAAAGATGACTCAGACACAGATCCTGCCCATAAGGAGCTTACAGTCTAGTCGGGGAGATAGAACACATACATGGGATACATGGTCAGAGCTGTTTTTGTAAGATGAATCTAACGCTGTGCATATAAAGTAGGCTGGAGTAGTAAGAGGTAAAATGAAGCTGAGAGGCTACTGAAATTAGGTAAGAAAGAGATGTGAAAGAGATGTGAAAGACCATTGAGGTAGAACTGACAGGATAAGACTTAGCAGGAGACTAGATGTGGGGAGTAACAAAAAGGGGAATTAGAAGACTTGGACTTAAAGCATGGGAAATGTCACAAACTCAAAGAGCAATGAAGAGTAAGTCTGTGCATAGAAATGAACATCAAACAAAAACTCTTTTGCATAGAAACAAAGTGCCTGGGATGTACTAGGCATAATCAGAAAGAAACAGCTAATTACCCAAACCTGGGATGAAAGTACCTCAAAATGGCCAGTGACTTCTTGCCCTAAGCCCACAATCTCAATTGAAATGTTATAGTGCCTAAAACGTATTGAAGTAAGGCCTATCTCCAGACACACCTCCCTGTGAGAATGAAAACAGAGAAATACGTAAAGCTATTCAACACAGGAAGTTATCATTTAGGGACTCATAGCACGTCACTGTACCTTCTGGTGGAATACAGGGATTAATCCCCCAGTCTTTGTTCGCTAAGAGCTTGCAGTCTAATAAGGTACTAAGACAGGTAATGTAATTCTAGGTTGAAAGGTAAGCTGTGAACTTTAGAAAGACATAAAATGCTGTAGGAACAGTCTAAAAAAGGACTGAGATACCTCAAAAAAGAGAGACAGTTTAAAAAGTAGATGAAAATTAATTTGTTCCTCACTTCAAATTCTGGACACATTAGCCACCAAAAAGGAATCCCCATTCTTGTTGTAAATCTTTCCTTAGAGGAAGGCAACAGTTCTTGAACTTGATCTTGGGGGAAAAATGACTTATATGGCAAGAAGATTGGGGGTTAGGGAGGGAGGGTTAGAATGCAAGTTTGTCTTCAGGGAACAGAGAAGGCACTTACTTAAAGCCATGGAATTGGCAATGCCTGGCTTATCTGGAGACCACAAAGTAGTTTAGCAAGGCCGGACTATCACTTCCATGAAGAATGGGAGAAATAGCTGAAAAAGAATATCAGGACCCCGATACATACATGGCACTGCAGGCACTAAACAGAGTACATGCCTAAGACAAACAGCTGCCCCCTAGGAGCTTACATTTATAACAATACAAGGTGGAAAAAGCACCACAGTGTACAGAATGCAAAATGCTGAAGTATTTATGAAATAATTACAGCTGAGTTTCAGCTATTAACACATTAGGATACCCAATAGCTTTCTGACAGCTAGTAGTAAACCCATCCCTGAGGGGAGCACAAGTTAATGTCCTTAGATAACAACCTCTGATAGAGCTGGGCATTGAAACAATTCTAAGAAAATAGAGAAGACGGGGTGTGAAAACTGAACAACACAAGCAACAGGGTAATAAGCATATAGAAGGGACATACATTCCCTTTTCTCCCCACATTCTGATCAACTTTCACTGCTCTGGCTTTCCTACAGTAAACCTAATCTGATAATCCCTGAAGGGTCTCCATATACAAGTCAATATGGAACTCGGCAGTAATCAATTTTCTGATCTTTTATAAAATGAAGGTGTTGTACAAATCACTTCTTAGTCCTTTCCAAAAGAAAGAATTCTAACATTCTATGACTCAAAGAATTCTACAAGTTTCTCCTGTTCTTTGTGGTAGTAATGAGAACAGGAAGAAAATTTTTTCATAAAATATTGATGTTTCTCCTTCAAAATTCTAATTCTTTTTCATCCTTATCATAAATGATTCCTATTCTATTATCTATACCACATCATTCTTAGGGGAAATCTAACATCCATGCAAACTGACCAAGAGGTTGAAAATAAATATGAATTTCTTTTTTTAAATGTCTTTTACAAGCTACTTAAATGTGCACCAAATGTTTCAAAGAAGGAAGTCCTCTTCTCTCCTACTTTCTTTTAACAGCTTCTTGATACAATGTCTTCATTTAAAAGGATCAAATCAGTGTATATACAATGTTTAAAACAAAATTTTAAAAGTTCAAAGTTGAACAGGTGACCTCAAAGCTTGGGGAAAATGAGGAACTAAAGTGGTTTTAAATTCAGAGAGTAAAAACTATTTCTATTCAGGTTAAATAGGTTATAATCTTCCTTACATCACCCAAATTAGAGGAAAACTTCCCTCAGTAGACTACTGAAAAAGTATTTAAATTAATCAAGCTAGTTCTTGGTAAACATACCTAATTTATTCTTCTGAAAAACTCCAAGACACACTATGTGAACATCCCTTTATGAATCCGGGACACTAGCCTCATTTCAAAGTACTAACCATGTATGGATTTCTGTAACTGACCAAATTCATGGTTTATGAAAGTAACTGTGGAACTGATTTCCAGTATTATTCTCCTCTTACAAAGAGCTAACAAAAAAAAAAAAAAAAGCTACTGAAGTGAAAATGGAGCGGACGGGAGACTATCTGAAGCTTTCAAAATAAGTCATATAAATAGAAATCCAACCACCTACATTCTAAGCCTATACACAAGCAAAATCAAAACTAGTTAGGGCTTTTAGATGACCTCTAAACTTCTTGCTCATTCAAGCCCCTGATTTTAGATTATTACACGAAAGCATGAGCAAGGCTGTCCAACTTCAGTATTATCCTGAGCTAGATATATATCCACTAATTACATTAGAAGTTTTAGCTTACATATGCCACTTTTGTTCCTTCACTATTAAGAGTTGACACGTCCACCTATGATCCCCAGAATATCACAGTAAACAAATGTGAACCCAAAAAGGCATTACTACATTAAAACCAGAAATTCTTAGTTATCATCTAGTGCTATGTGGCTTATTAATTTGTCACATTAAACACTGCTAAGTTTCTAAAAATGTGGAGGGCTCTCTACCTTTAATTGTCCACTGTGTACTTCTGGTACATTAGGTCGTTAGCTAAAACCTAATATTCGAATTTAATTATCTCATCAGTATGCCTCTGCTGAGATTCTTTTAAGTAACACAAAAAGAAAATTATAAGAGACTAATTTATCAGTAGATTTGACAAATGCAGCCATTTACTTGCAAGAAATAAAGATTTTTCAGCATGAACAGTGATCTACAAATCTAAACTTCATAGAAAGATCTCCATTTAGATTCTAACAAACTGCTTTCTATAAAGTGCCACATTTTCCAATAGCTCACTTAATTCTACAAGGGTTTTCAAATAGAGGGATACAGGAAAATATCAGGGGTGTTGATTATAAGCACAAAATACAACTTCTGTAAACTCACCCAGATGGTGCTTTAATAAAAATATTATCTACATCCAGATTTCAGGTTTGTACTTAATGTACTGTCAAACCAGATGAGAAAAAAAATTTAAGAACAAATCACTATTATCATGTTACCGTATAAAACCTGTAAATCAAAAGGACACCTACAAAAACCAAGTTTAATTATCTAAATTGCCCTAAAGAAAACTCAACAGTGATGCTAAACTTGTTCTCAATGTCTTTCAGACTCAGGTCTCTCTACAGTAGTAATTTCATTATGATATATGTCATAAAATATAAACAGGTAAGCATGGTTCCAGAGAAAAACCATCAGTTTACAAAGCCGCCAATCTGCTCCTTGCCGCATAACTCAGAGGCCTCGTCGTTTAACTACTGTGATGCCATTTCTTCCTCGTGCATTATTTTGGTGTCATCCTTCCTGGGGTAGATATAAAAATTAAGTTTTCTAACCTAAAACTAAAGTGCAATTCAACTAATGCTGTAATAGTAGCCTACTCATCCAAAGTCAAATTATTTTTAAATTAACCTCATTGCTAACCAGTAATAGCTGAGAAAATTGAGAACACTGGAATACACAAGAAAACAAAAATATTTCCATGAGGCCCAAGATCTATTTGTTTTCACTAAGACCTTTTTTTTTTTGACAGAGTCTCATTTTGTCACCTGTGGTAGAGTGCCGTAATGTCATAGCTCACAGCAACCTCAAACTCTTGAGCTCAAGTGATTCTCTTGTCTCAGTTTCCCCAGTAGCTGGGACAACAGGCACCCACCACAACATCCAGCTTTTTTTTTTTTAAAGACAGGGTCTCACTCTTGCTCAGGATCCTCTAGAACTCTTGAGCTCAGAAAATCCACCCGCCTCGGCCTCCCAAGTGCTGGGATAACAGTCGTGAGCCACCACGCCCAGCCTCAAAAAGTTTTTAAAAGACAGACTCTCTGAACCAAAATCTCATCCAGCTAAAATATTCATGGGGTTAAGGGTTTAAACCTCAGTAGCACACTTTCCATTGGTCCATTTCTACAAATGAAAAATTATACTTTAAAATTTGAAAATATTGAATATAATGAGCCTATAGAAAACCTTGTCCTATCTTATTTTCACTTCCTAGTTGTGTGAATGTGTGCATCTCTAAGCTGTTCATATGCAATAATGTAAACAGTTATATCAAGATTCTTAACAGTGTTGACACTGATGCTAAATCCTATCTATCAGATCCAATGCTATTCAAAACCCCACCCACAACCATCCCATTCCTAAGTACTTGATATTAAAGGAAGTGTTCTGTTTTCTAGGACTATGCAGTAATTCCCTGCAGCAAGTTGCAAGCAGCATCTAGCATATATTGCTATGCTCTCCACATTTAAGCACACATATGCCCACACAACAGACACATACACATGGTACAAATAATGGAAAGCAAAATTATCAGAGTAGATGTTACTTTAATTCCTGAAACAGATTCCTCTTTCCTAATTATATTTATCTGAGGCTAAATTTCAAAAGAGTAAATATTCATTCTGGTTCTCTTAATCTCACAGCTGTACCCACAGGCATAGGGATTATCCGTGTTCTCCATGGGGTACCTTCATTTTTACGGCACATTTGGTATCTCCCTGGGCCCCACCCAATAAAAGCCAGATGAGGATTCTCCCTCAGTAGCCCCTCCAAATCTCACACATTTACAAATGCCCACTAGGATGTGATAATAATGCCAAGCTGAGGATCAATGCACCTAATTAGTAGTGCACTTCAGCCTTTGAGTTAAGAGTATGGTTTTGAAATGTATGATTTATAATTCACTTGTGAAAAATAACATCTAGGTCGTCTACCACTTAATGAGTTTAAAGTCACTACAACTTAAAATTTTTTTTTCAAAAGTAACTGAGACTAACTTTTTTGTTATTTTTTTGTAATCCCTCACAAGCTTAATATAAGCTACAACTGAATTTTTTCTAATTATCACTAGCCTGGGCCAAATAGTTATTTAAACTGACCCAAAAAGCAGATATGTGATTGAATTACTTAAGTTTCTTTCTAAAGAGATGCTGCCAATTTTCAAATATTTGAGGTACTAAGACTAAACTGGTAACATCAAACTTCATTTTAGTTTTAACTGACCCCTTCAGAGCAACCCAGAATTTCTCAATAAAGGCAAAACATAACATTCCTATTCCTATTCATATACATTTTGAAAGATGAACACTGTTAAGAAGAAAATAAATAAGTTAAATTTGACAAACTGGTTGACCTTCAGGTAGTAGTGACAAGATATCACAAAGGCTTGCTTCACACGTGTAAACAAAACCTTCACCCACCTCTCACACACAGCACTCAAAAAATAACATACTATGTAAAACGAGTATTAGTCTATATTGCCAGATTAAATTTTCTTCCAGAAATATTTTAATAAAAATTGGCCATTTCCAAGAAACACCCACTGCATGCCCATCCAAAAAAAAAAAAAAAGAGAGAGAGAGAGAACCATAACAAAATAGAAAATTTACCATATGGCTATGATTTAAAGAAATCGCAGACACTTGAGCACATCAGCAAAGTCCAATATTAATGTCACATTCCTTCTTATGGGCTATGATTAGGAATCTGCTTAGATACCAAAATAAAACTTAATACAAATGCTGAACTATTTAGGTCAAAGGACCACTATAGAAACATCTGTCTTTAAAGGCATTCCAGTTTGAGACGCAATCTTAGAATAAGGCATAACAATGTTAACACAAGACATACAAGGTGATGAAGAGGGATTCTACAATTCCCCACATACTCTGTTTTCTTTAAACAACTGCCAAGACTGTAATCAAAGATAAATAGAAGGCACAACAGTTTTGCTCTGTTTTTTGTTTTTTTTTTTTGTTATTTCCATTTGGGGGATTTTTTTTGTTTGTTTGTTTTTTTTACAAATACAAATTTAACATGAAAAAACTCTACTTCAAAAAAATCTAACAGTTCAAGAAAAGCGTATCAGTTGCAGTCGAGACATTTAAAACCTATCTCACAATTTAAATTTTAATGGTAAAAACAGGTTTGAGAATTGTTTTGTGATCAAATATCAAAAGAAAAAACTCTATTAACACCTTTTATTCAGCTTTTAACCACACCA
>CAUYQV010118774.1:0-34064 GCA_963574575.1 Galagoides demidoff
ACTTTGCTAAGAAGCACATTTTCCAGTTCCATCCATGTAAACATGAAGGAGGTAAAGTCTCCATTTTTCTTTAAGGCTGCATAGTATTCCATGGTGTACATATACCACAGTTTATTGATCCATTCGTGGATCGATGGACACTTGGGCTTCTTCCATGATCTGGCAATTATGAATTGGGCTGCAATAAACATTCTGATACAAACATCTACAATATGTCGTATCTCTATGCGGTGGATTTAGATACAGAATACAGATAATAGTAGTCACCAGTGTGGCCTTAATACGTTGCTTAAACAAGAGTTACACGTAATTATTAGAGATTTATAACAAAGAAAAACGTTTGTTAAGAACATTAACAGTAAATATCACACATATTGAGCATCTCCTATGTGCCACGTGCTTTCCATAGATCATCTTATTTAATCCTTATAAATCCTCCAAAAGAAACATTTAATATAAAACAAGTGAAGAGAAGGGTGAGGGACAGGCACAGGGAGGCTAAGGAACTGGCCCGTGTCACACAGCTGGCAGGAGGCAGGGGTCAGAACTCAGAGCCTATATTCCTTCGTTTCACCATACCCCCTGTCTCTGTCATCAGAGAATCTCAGGTTGTCCCCGCCCTGTGAAGAAGATACGTGCTGTAGGGGAGAAGGTGTGCTGGGAACACCTGTGACCCCCCAGTCCCAGGTGAGCGTCCCGTATGGCTTTACTGCTCTCGACATGCAAGAGCATAAGACCCAAGCCCATTCCCTGACAGGCAGCATAGCCTCGTGGCAATGAGTCACGGTGACCTGAAATGAAACCCTAGCTCTGTCACACTGGCTATGTGACCGAGGGCAGCTTACACAATCCAGCCATTGCAGCTCTTCTCCTGCCTGACCAGTTCCTGCTTCCACATACTTGCAGGTGCCTCAGCCTGGAATGTCCTTCCAACTCGGCTTGGAGATCACAGGGTAGGAACTAAGAGCAATGGTTTGGGGAGCAGACTGCCTGAGTCTGAAATCTCGCTCAGCCATTTATCAGTTATATAACTTTGTGAAGTTAGAGAGCCAGCACCCTGGGTAGCACACGGCTATCACTTGTACGGGTATTTCTCAGTGAAATTATGTGAATCTAGCAAAGTAAGATGAGATTAGCTCAACATCTGGCATTCAGTGCACAATAAATGCCATCTTTCTTTAGAGTAAATTAGCTGCTTCAATGCTTCTGCGAACAGGTGCTATGTCAATCAATCAATCATCAGCCATGCCTAACTTCTACTTGATACGTGGCCAGATTGGCCCCCGTGCCCAGAGAGTGCACACCTGACTTGGACAAGCCTACCTCACACAAGCCCCGAACTGGGTAAAAAAATGTAGGTAACTCAAAAAAATCTTCCTAGGGCAAGGGAGCTTAGGAGTAGAAACAAACATAGGAACCAGTGTCTAAAGAACCACCCAGTCTGGTCCCCACTCCACCACTTCCCGGTCAGGTAATCCTACACTAACCTTATCACCTCTTTAAGCCTCAGTTTCCTGAGAGTGAGAGACGCCTCTTAGGTGAGGATCCAAGGATTCTATAGATTTGCAAGTGCTTTGGAACCAATAAACCTTTATAGGAAACATAAAGGATAGAAAACCCACTCAATGCCATACTAACTATGTCTATATACAAAGTATGGTATGGTCTCTGTATCATCAAAGCATATATAAAAAGTGACAGGCAAAAGGAATATCAATTAAAAACAATTGGATAGACTTAAATCTTTGTAAGAATCACTGGGTATCCAGGCACGGTGGCTCACACCTGTAATCCCAGCACTCTGGGAGGCCAAGGGGGGAAGATGACTTGAACTCAGGAATTTGAGACCATCCTGAGTAAGAGCAAGACCTCTGTCTATACTAAAAATAGAAAAATTAGCCAGATACCTATAGTCCCAGATACTCAGGAGGCTGAGGCAAGAGAATCGCTTGAGCCCAGGAGTTTGAGGTTGCTGTAAGCTATGATGGCACAGCACTCTACTCAGGGTAAACGAGTGAGACTCTATTTCAACAACAACAATAACAAAAAATTGTGGGGTGAGTAATTCCAGCAGGAGCAAGGAAACTATTTCCTTCAATCTATTCTGAAGAGGTCTGTACTCTTAACGATGGCCTTTAGTCACAAAGACTCAGTGTCTCAATCTCTAAGATAGAGACCTCT
Source organism: Galagoides demidoff (assembly GCA_963574575.1). NCBI lineage: Eukaryota > Metazoa > Chordata > Mammalia > Primates > Galagidae > Galagoides > Galagoides demidoff. The sequence continues at coordinate 2,182 of CAUYQV010118774.1, forward strand.
CACAGGTCCTGGAAGAATAATTATGACACACATTTAAGCCTGATTTGGTTAGGGAGCCACTATTATTTTCCTAGCCCTACAGGGAAAGGCCTCACAATCATGCGTAGCCACAGCTGAGCGCCACCCCCATCTCTACTTCCTCCCCATCACCTAATCCATCCCAGAAAGATGAATGTCAGGACCCTACCAGAGGCCCTGAGGCTTGACCTGCTGACCCGAGGATTCTTTTTTATATGCTCATTAATGGAAGAAGAAAACAGCCTAGTAAACTCAATCTCAACAGCCTGGCCTCAAGAGAATTTCCCTGGCTAGAGAAAAAGCACATTGATTTTCTAAAGAATTTCAAGAGAAGGAGATTCCTGCAACCTCATTTCGTAACCTGGTCCATATCTACCAACTGTCAACTCGAAGCTGTGGGGCAACAGACAAATATTTGGGGAAAGGGTTGTATATGGCTTCATTCTCATGGTGAGAACTGGTTCAATCCTGTACGTGCTTTGAATCAGCAGTCTCTGTCTCACTGGGTGGGGAGATAGTGTTCCCTAGACACCCTCCAAACTGAGACCTGGAGTGTCAGGTGCATACCTGGTTCTATCTTTAGCTCTACTGAGAGCAATGGTTCTCAACCTGCGGGTCGTGACCCCTTTTTAACAATGAAAACACATTGCGGCATAAGGAAGGTTGAGAACCACTGATTTAGAGCAAGGGTCAAAGCCTGTGGTCTCCCAGACAGAATCCAGCTCACAGTAGCTTTCTGTGTGGCTAGTACTCTTTCAAATATTCATTTGAATGCCTTTGTCAGCTTTGGGGGCATGTGTGGAGTTATGAATCTCAGCTCCCTCAGGCTCCTTCCCTCTCTCCCCCTTCCCCAATTCATCCACTCATTCACTCACTCACTCAGTCCTTAGCAAACATAATCTAGACCCTTTTAGGGTCAGCCTATGTACTCTTCTAGGTATTTGGGAAGCAATGGAGAATCAAACATTAGGAGAAAAAAACTCTTTATCTTTGGGAGATTACATTTTAGTAGGGATAGACAATAGCTAATAAATCAAATAAATTACATAGTATAGGTAGAGTGTCCTGGAGAATGATTAGTCGGGGAGATCAGGAATGCCAGAAAAGGGGGACGTGGTTGTTAAGAAGGTGCGATTGGAGGAAATACGTGAAGGACATGGGAGTGGGTCTTTGGAAATCTGGGGGAAGACTGTCCCAGGCAAGGGAACAGCAGACACAGAGGCCAGTAAGGGGCCTCATTCAGCCTGTGTGGGGAGTGCATTGCCTGGACAGCCCTGAAGGCAGTCAGTTTCGCAAAACCTGCTCTAGGGACTGGGGCAATAAATAAATCCAGTCCTTGTGGCAGGCGCCTATAGCCCCAGCTACTTGGGAGGCTGAGGCAAGAGAATCCCTTAAGCTCAAGAGTTTGACATTGCTGTGTGCTGTGATACCAGGGCACCCTACCCAGGGTGACACTGTGAGACTCTGTCTCAAAAAAATAAAATAAAATAAATGAATCCAGTCCTGAAAATTTACCCATGTAGCACCTAGCACAGGTATAGTGGTGTCCCTTGAGGATAAGATGAGGAAATAGAGGCCAAACATTCACGTTTACGTCCCAGACCCCAATATTCTGCCAAGAACTGCACCTCCAACAGCCTCTACCTCCTCCCTTTCCATCGTTACCGAGCCACTTAGCCCTTCCTCCCCAAAGCCTGCCTCATGGCTCCTATTCCTTCCTCTGCCATTCATTATTCTAATCCAGACATTCATTATTAAAAAGATATTATTATTAAGCACCTACATGGCCAGGCACAGAGGACGCACACTGAGCAAGACAGACGTGGTTCCAGGCCTCCCGAGTTTATTGTTCAAAAAAATACCAGCTTCTAAAACGCATCAGAACAACAAAACTGCCTCCTAACCCACATGCTGGTGTTTAGTTTCTGTTCTCTCCAAACCATTCTGGATTTGTTGCCAGATTGATCCAATGAAAACTCCTGATGATTCTAGAAAGTTCCTATTAGCTGCAGGGCCAGGATCTTACAACTGCCTCTATGGCAGAGGTTCTCAACCTGTGGGTCACGACCCCTTTGTAACAATGAAAATACATCCTGCATATTAGATATTTACATTACAATTCATAACAGAGGCAAAATTACAGTTATGAAGTAGCAACAAAAATAATTTTATGGTTGGAGGTCACCACAACCTGAGGAACTGTATTAAAGGGTTGTGGCATTAGGAAGGTTGAGAACCACTGCTCTATGGTCAGTTCCAACCTCCTTCCCCTTCTTCCCATGAAAAACCACCTGTTCAGCCAGGGATGGAGCCTCAACACTCCCTCTCCAGCACTTGTGTCCTGTCTATTCCCCCATTTCCGACTGTCCTCTCTTAAGAGTACTCAGGTGCCACTTTCCAAAATCCTTCCTCAAGCTCTCTAGACTGGGTAGGGATTGGGAGATCCTGGTTTCCTTTGATCATTCATTCTTTGTACACTCTCTTAGTCTAATGTACACGAGGCTCTGGGTGAGCAAAACACAGCAAACGCCCTTCGTAAAATCTAGGAGGGAAGATGAGTGACTCTATTATGTATGTATTTATTTCATTTTATTTATGTTATTTTGTTATTGATTTATACAATTATTTTACTAGCTGTTAATGAAAAAAATTAATGATTCACAAACCAGAGGGTGTTCCATGAAAGAAATCTACAAAGTACTGTGAAGAAATTTAGTAAGTGAAATAAGACTTAGTTGGAGGTCACAGAGACCTCATCCTTAAGGAACTGACTTTTGAACTCACATTTAGAGCAGCATTACCAAATGGAACTTTCTACAATAAAGGTGACATTCCACATGTGCGGCATCCAGTACAGCAGCCGTGGGGCACATGTGGTTACTGGGCTCTTGAACTATGTGCAGTGTAAAAGAAGGGAATATTTAATTACATCTAATTTTAATTTTAATTAATATAAGTAGTCACGTGTGGCTAGGCACTACCGTATTAGATACTGTGGATCTGAGGAAGAACAGGAGTTACCTGTGCTTGTGAAAGGCAGGACGAGTGTGCAGGCAAAGAAATCTGTGTAAAAGCTCTGAGGCCAGAGGGAGCAGTGCACGTCTCAGGGTATGACCCCAGGAAGGTGTGGCTGGAATGCAGGGAGGGACTCGGGAGGAGCATCCTGTGATGACCCAGGAGGGCAAGTTGGGACCACGTAGGGCCCCGAAAGCCACGTTAAGGATTCTGAGTTCTACCCCGATACAGGCAACACCCCGTGTCACTGTGCTTCCCTTGACTACACTCTGCAGGTACTGTATTTTTTGGTGTTTTTGTTTTTTGCAGCTTTTGGCCAGGGCCAGGTTTGAACCCGCCACCTCTGGCATATGGGGCCAGCGCCGTGCTCCTTTGAGCCACAGGCGCCGCCCCGGGTACTGCATTTTTCACAAATTTCAGGTTTGTGGCAATCCGAGGTGAGCACATCTATGGGTACCGTTTTCAAACAGCACGTGCTCACTGCATTGGCATTTTTTGCTTTTTAGCAATAAAGTATTTTTTAAACTAAGGTATGTAGATTGTTTCTTAGAAGTAATGCTCTACCACCAAAACGATTCACATGACTTGTTTTATTGCAATATTCCCAATGGCCTGGAACCGAACCCACAGTATCTCTGAAGCATGCCTGCAGTTAAGTAGGTGATCCTACTGAAAGGTTCTAAGCAGGGGAGTGACACGATCAGGGTGGCGTTAAAGCAGAACAAATTGACTCCAGCTGCAAGAAGGACAATAGGTAAGAGAAGGGAACAGCAAACCTGAGGACATCAGTTAGGCTCTCAGACTAACAGTGACCAACCTGCGGCCCGCGGCCAGCACGCGGATTATGTGAGGACCTTTTGCTTATCTGTGGTAGTGGATATCACAAAAATTATGTATGGATCTTTTTTTAACTAATCAGCTTTCGTGAGTGTTTGTATATTTAACGTGTAGCCCAGAGAAGCCAAAAGGTTGGATACTCCTAAAGGCAAAAGAGAAAAGGTACATGGTGCTGGGGGAGGAGAGAAAACACAGATTTGACCCATTGAGTTCAGGCTTATCACATACTACATGGGTGACTTTGGAAAAGGCACTCGACTCTCTGGCCCCTAGTTTTTCAACCGTCCAGTGAAACCACCCCCCTTCCCTACTTACCCTGAAATGGCAATCAAATGGAAATGAAAGTGCATTGCAAACTACAGTGATTCTACAAATGTGAGAGGTTAACGTTACTGCTCAACCCCACAGGGGATACTCTCTCTTTTGCCCCCTCTCCCACAATCATTACCCACACAGATAGCACCAATGGAGAACAAAATGATGTTGGCTTTATGTGTGCTGTTTTCTTCTCCCCTGCAATTAAGCTGTTTCACCTCTAGGGGCAGAGAACTTGTACTCCTCTTCCATAGGTGCCTGGGTGCTTACAAAGAGCACCGCACAGAGCAGGTGCCTCAGTGAATGTTTGCAGACCAAATAAAGGAATGCCACTGAACAAATACCCGTTGGCTAGACGATTCCTCCAGCTCACCTTCTCCTCTGTCCTCATTAAATTTCAGCGTGAATCGTACAAAAATTTGCAATAGTCTCACCTTACTGGACTGACCTAAACTTTCTGACTCCAAAAAGAGCCTTTAAAATCAGGGACTGTGTATGACCTCTAGGACGGGCAGCTTTCCATGAAACTTCTTAGACAGACGAGGTACCAGCCTAGTACAACCCAACCATTTTAGGAGCAGCAGGAAATAAGAGAGAGAGGAGAATTTGGAGTTGTCTCACGAGGGTTCTGGTCCTGTCTCCAATATTAATACTTAGTACTTTCAGAGCCTCAATTCAGCCACATGTCATATAGGAAGAAAGGTAGTTGTCCTTCTACCCCACGATCAACAACACTGAAACAAGATGAGGGAAGTCAGAGTGGGTTCTGTCTCTTTGTCTTTAGCTCTAAGTGACATTAATCCAACAACCATTAATTGAGCACCTAATCAGTGCCAGGCAATATGTTAAATGCTAGAGATGCAAAGACGAATCTCTCCAATGGTTCAGCTCATGACATAAAGGGCACCAAATAAGCCAACAATTAAAATGAGATATCATAAGGACTAGATGGATGCAGGTGAAGATGGGTCGTGGAGAGGGGCTCCTCACACCCTCTCTCCTCTGAGGCGGGCAAGGACAGGCGTGGATTGTTAGAAGTTAGGCTCTTGGGTGGAAGTACTGTTCATAGTTACCTTACGAGGCGCCCAGCAGTTGAGCAGGCGAAAGGGTGAAAGAAGAGTAACCCAGACAATGTAAACAATATATATTTCCTTCATTGATGTACTCAGCAAACATTAATTGAGCACATTATGAGGAACTCCAGAGAAATACAGATAAATAAGATATGACCCCTTCCCAGGGGCACACATTTCCCAGCTGAGAAGATAGCCAAGCAAAGGCGCTGGTAATCCAGCTGGCTACACAACTAACAGGGTGAGCTCATGGTCCCCATGTAGTAACAAATCTAAAACACTCAGGTGGCTTCATACAATTTCCAGTGAGGGACGTATGGAGGGGGCAGGGCAGGAGGACAGCGGGCAGCGATGGGGACAGAAGTATGGCCCAGCCTTTCTCTTAGTCGGTATGAGACCTTGAGCTGGTGAATAAAACTCTGCAAAACTATGTTTTCATCTTTCAAACAGGGAATAATAAAAATGACCTCAAAGATTGTTGTTGAGAAGGTAAAACGAAGTGATGGGTATTAACTACTCAGCATAGGAACATGACCGTGCCCAGGAATTGTCAGCTGCCAGTCTGGTCATCACCATCACATTATTATCACTGCTGTTACCGACGAAGGTGCACGCTGCTCTCAGGCAATGTGACCGACGTCGGGGAAATGAAGTGGTCCAACTGCTCTCACGCTCTCACCTCCGGGGGTCTATGAGAAAGAAAGGCCGGGATAGATTTTATGCGGCCCTTTGCCCTAGACCACTGCTTCTCAGAGTTTGACATGGAAAAAACCTGAACTAGAAAGGAAGTGCATATTTCCACGAAGTTGCCTACCCCACAGACTTTGGCTTTTCAGTATTTTATCTGAGAAATTCGTTCTCTTCTGAGATCTTCTCATGTATGGTCCCTTTTGCACCATCCTGGGAAACAGTGAGAGCACAACTCCAGGCAGTGCCAGGAACTTTAATCCTACAACAACCCTATGGAAATGGGTACAAGAAACATGAAGACACTGGCCCAAGATCACCAACTCATAAACGTCAGAATTGGAACATCCATGCACGTAGTCTGGCCCCAGAACCAGTGCTCTGTGGCAGCATGCTCTCTCTCTAACATAGTGGTTCTCAACCTTCCTAACGCCGCAGTGTATTTTCATTGTTAAAAAGGGGTCGCGACCCACAGGTTATGCTGCAACATACCCATATGCTGTGCCACCTCTCTAAGATAAAAACGCTGCCTCTCCTAAACGTCACCCGGCAGTGAGGTTCAGAGTAGATGTGTCATGTTTATCTGGTGGTTTCTGACACACGGCCATGCAGCCACACTCCAAGCCAGGGGAATGGCCTAAGACCCAAGAGCTTTCCTCGGGTTTGCTATAGAGAGACGGCATCGCTAAGGACAAACGCCCACAGCACTTACACAACTAATGGGGCTCAAACACATGAAGAGCCAGCTGCCGCTGGGAGACGATTAAAAATCTACCATTAAACCAAGTTGTACTTAGAGTAGACCTTTTTTAAAGTTCCTTTTCATCGGGGAATTATATTTTTTCCTTGATGCTTTTCTTAATGGCAAGCAAGGCTGCATGTTAGAAGAACAAAGGAGACCCAAAGGCAAAAAGAGTAAAAGATTCTCACCAGGGCAGGGGCTAAAAAGGGGGAGAGATGAGGAAAATTAAACAGGCAGGAGAGAAGATGCCTGTTTTATTCTGGTATAATGCTGCGTGCTGCCCACACCCCTCTCCTCCTCTCTCTGCCTTCTTCTCCGGGGGCACTGACAGCAGCCCAGAGCTCATTAAAGTTTAAACAGCCTGATCAATAGGGACAGAATGGTGAATTGTCCATCTGCAAATTACCAAGCATCTCATGAATATTTAAGGAACTAAACTAGGAACAGGGAAAAGAAGAAATCCAGGATTTTATATTTCTCTCTAGATAAAAACACAAAAGAATGTTGGTCACTCCTGACCACCAGGATATAAAATCAACAGTCAAGTGAAACTTTACAAATGAACCGCTATGGCCCAGCAAGCTGAATCCAACCCAAGGCCACTCAAGGTGAACATCTGCCTGGCATACATCAGAGACGCCCTTGTCTGACCCAACTCCCTGGCTTTCTCGGGACACACCATGTGTTCTTGCCACCGTGCCTCTGCTCATGCTGTTCCCTCTGCCCAAAATGCAGTTCCCCTAACTTGTCCACTTGAGAGGCAGGAGTCTACTGATTAGTAAGAGTGCGGCTCTGGAGACAGTTGAGGTTTCAGGCCCACCTGTGCCACTTACATACTGTATGACCTATAACTGTAAGTTACCTCTCTGTTCAGAGCCTCCATCTCCCCCATAAAGCAGGGGTGGCAGGATTACTCTCATGGAGTCACATGAGGACTCAGCTACACGATGCAAGATAATAGCATTTGTCACACAATAAAAACACGGCACGTGTTGGCTATGATCTGAAGTGACTGCTTCCATACCCTCGGCCACATCTTCCCGGGGCCCCTCAGGCCAGCTCTAGCCCAGCTCCAGCCACAGCTACTTTGCTTCCAGCTCTTACCAAGCCATATTTTACCTGTTTATCAGTCTCTGCTACTGTACTGTGAGCAACCCTAAGGCGAGGCCTGCATCTTGCTCACCTCTGCATCTAAAATTCCTCCAAGATAGTCTGTGGCCCCAGGGGACGCACGACAAACTTGACAGATGGGAACCCAGTTTCGTCCATACCTTTGTGACAGCACAGCACGCGGCCCAGATGTCCTCGGAGGACTGCTCGTGGTGGTCGAACTGGGGCTCCCACTTCTTAATGGGCTGGTCTGCAAAAGCCAAAATGACCCCGCTCTGGTCCACCAGAGCCGCGCGGACACTGCCTGTTCCAACGTCCACACCCACGTAGTACCTTGCTCGTTCGGGTTCTCTGCCAGACATCGCAGTCCCTCCACCTGTGAGGAGCAAACACAACCACAGTATAAAGACAAGCCAATCTGAAGGACAGTCACAAGGCATCTCGAAAGCAGGAGATCAGAAGTGCAGCCGCCTAGTGTTATTTATTCATCCATCCAACAAAAATTCCTAGTGCTCACAGTACTCTAGTGGGCCCTGCGCTAGGTGGTGGGTCAACCAGCTTCAGACGCGGAGTTTCCATCTTTGGAAAGGAGTCAGACATTAAGTATTTGCGTAGGCTTGGCGCCTGTGGCTCAATCGGCTAAGGCACCAGCCACGTACACCTAAGGTGGCGGGTTCGAATCCCCAGCCCGGGCCCACCAAACAACAATGACGGCTGCAACCAAAAAATGGCTGGGCACTGTGGCAGGCGCCTGTGGTCCCAGCTACTTGGGAGGCAGAGGCAGGACATGCGCTTGAGCCCAGGAGTTGGAGGTCGCTATGAGCTGTGATGCCATGGCACTGTACCCAGGGGGATAGCTTGAGGTTCCGTCTCAAAAAAAAAAAAAAGTATTTGCGTAATTATTTAAGCAAAGTAGTAATGAGTGCTGTCACCAAGTACAGAGTAGTAGAACTCGGAATCTGGGGGCAAGTGAGATGAGTTTACCCTCAGTGGATAAGAACCAACCAGGACAGGAGCTGGAGAACGGAAGCCAGAAAGCGGCCTGCCAGATGGGAGTCCAGGAAGCTGAGCTCATCTCAGTGGCCTTCCCCACACACCCTCTGCGATCATCTAGTTAAGGCTTCTCCAAGTTTCTGAGGATGTTAGCCTCAGGGGACTTGAGGAAGTACTCACACACAGACAACAGGTGTTGGGATATGGCAGATAAAGGTTGCTTTGATGAGAGATGTTTTCTTTAATAATTCTCTTAGATATTTTGTTAAAGTAAAAATTACCTCTGTGCTGTTTAAACATTCTGTGTTATTTGAACGGAGACTACTTTGATGTTACTTCCTATCAGATAAAGTTAAAATTTTCTAGGTTTGTTTCCTTGTATTCTCATTATAAAAACCATCAGAATTATAACTGAGACAGAACAGAATCGAGAGACCACGCTCGCTGTTCTCCAGAATTGCTGGCCTTCTGATAATAGAGCTAGTTGGAACAAATCCCTGTCTCTGCCTTTGGCTGACAGGGACAGGCAAGGCAGCAGGACCCTCTTCGTCGGGTAACATTTCTGAAAAGAATCTTAGTTTCCGAGCCAGTCATTCATTCACCACGTTATCTGCAGAACCTGTCACGTGCAAACACTGTGAAAAGGACTTTCTTCCCTCCACTCACTACCACTCTAGGAGGTGAGTAGATTTAAATCTGTTTAACAGTTGGTCAAAGGGATAAGAGATAAGTAACTTTTTGCTTAACGCTAGGTCCACACCCTCACAAAGAGCTGTACTTTATTGTAACGATGTACCTTATACGGATGGAGAAATAGGTCTCTGCAAAGTTAAGGGACTGACCACCCTCACTGAGGAACGGCCGGGACCTGAGTCCCCCATCTGTGCAATCCTGCTCTTTCCTTCTTTTCCATAAGCTTACAGTCTAGATTCAGAGAAGAAGCTAATATATTGCAGCCATGTCATGAAGTAACTGGGAACTGGCAGAACCCCGAAGGGGACAGAACAGGGATTATTTAGACAATCTGTTTTCCTTACAGAGCCCTGGTGAGTTACAAAGAAATCTGACCAGAGAACACTCAGGAATTCTTTGGCCTTCATGGCTGCTGTAATTCCCTTTGGTCAGAGTAGCCCATGTGACTCAGAATTTCACAGATGCTTTCATTTTCAAAATTGGCCTCTCAAAGAATAAGAACAAGCCTTAATATACTACAATCCCCCAGGGTGAGCTGGGACGGTCTTAGCCCCCAGGATCTAATTTCAACCTGAGCAGCTGTCCTGCACCCTACAACTCCAGAAAGACAATGTTTCCTTAGCCAAGTCACACCAGGGGATCTGAAAACAAAATCAGCCAGCAGACGGTCAGTTACTGCTTGCTGGCCATTTATCCCAGTAAAGAAAAACTACAACCAAACCCAACTTCATTAAAGGTGACTGCTTCCAAAGTCATCACAACGGTTTCCCAACTGTGTGGGTCCCTTCTTGGCTTTGTGGCTGACTGGCAGGTGAAGAAGACGATGGGGAAACTACAGAAATAATATTTGATGTTTTTTATCCACATTTCAGAGCACTACTGTCAGGACACATCTTCCCTCCTCATCTGCTCTCCTTACTCACTTCCCTTCAGGGACACCAGATGACCGTGAGCACCAATTGTCAAATCCTTTATTCTTTTATTCATCCACAGCCATACCTTTCCTTCACTTGAAGAAAATTTAAATAAAACAGATAAAAACCAAGCTGCTGGTATTTGAAGCAAAGACCACCCCTGCCCTACCCTCCAGCCCTTCCTCCAGCAGTCCCTCTAAGGGTCTTTTTAAAGACCATTAATAAATTATTTTTGAAAGTTGCCCTTTCTTAGGACAACTGAAAATCACCAGCATGGGGGTGATATACCCTAAGGCCCCCAGCACACAGCCCAGGAGCTTCCTTCTGCCCGCCATCCAGCCCCACCTAACACAGTCCTGCCTGTTCTCAATGCAAGCTCCTGATACCCTCCCAAACTCCTCTCTGGCTCTCAAGGGCCCTCAGCTTACAGCCCACTCCCATCACATGCTCATCCCTTCCTAATTCCCTCCTCTCCTCATCTGCCTGGTGATCATGGACGTGTATTTTAAAGCCCAGCTCAGCCATGACCTCTCTGGGGAAGACTTCCTTGCCTTTCTCCATCCCTGCACTCAGACCAAGGAGCCAACACAGTATTCTGTCCCTAGTTTCTTTTAAGATTTGCCACTCTGGGTTGAAACTTTTTTTGTTTCCCTGTGAGCCTCCTGTGCTGGCCTGGCCCTGAAAAGTGGAACCGGTTGATTTCTGCATCCCCAGCTCCAAGCACAGTGTCTAGCACATAGTTGGTTTTCAGTAAACCGTTTACTGAATAAACTGAATCTGTGAATTAACAGAAAACAAGGATGAAGAGGTTCACGCCATCCTAGCTTCGATCTCTAGGTTTGTACTTAGATGCACTAGTGGTTTACTCTAATCTCTAAAGCAGTGATTCTCAACGGGTGTGCCACAAAAATTTTTGAAGACCACTAATAAATTATTTTTCAAAGAAGTTCTTGGCACAGTAAATATATTCTTCTATTCTTTTGTTTAGCTTTTAATCAACATAATTTAAGTGTACCACGTAAGTTTAACTATAGGTTTGAGTGTGCCATGAGATTAAAAAAGGTTGACACTAGAGTCTCATTCACCCAGTTAGCAAAAACTTACTGAACGCTTACCACCACATGTTATTAATTTTATTAATTTTATTAATCCTGGGGCAATCATTTGTTTCACATGTAGCTTTTCTGAATTCAGGATGAATCTTAACAATCAATGGCATCTTATAGTTGGTAGCATTCTCCTTTGTTCTTAGTGGCATCTGAAATAATGGTGCATCTTACAACCAGTGACATCTGAGACTTAGAGAAACACAGATTATACCAGGCATCAGATTGACAAAACAGGAATGAGCCCTTGGCTCAGAGCTTCTTCATTTTCTTTACCTACAAATAAGAGGTAGATAGACCAAGCCAGCTGTCCCACTTTCCATCTACAAACCACGCACGTCCTCTTACTGAACTTGGGATGCCCTCTTGGCTTCTCACTGTCTTTACCGCGACGGCCCCCAGGGGTGCTGATCCTAGCCTGCCAACAGCACTTGGCCTTGGACTAGAACTTTGCAAGACTGTTCTAAACACATAAGAAGAAATAAAGAAGTGAGTTGGAAATGAAGGATCATCAGGAACATTCTGGCTTACACAGACCTGGCCAGCCAGCACCCAGGCCTGTCTCTACCCCCACCCAGCCCCAGTGACAAGAGACATGCCCCATGGCCTGGCCTGGGCCCTCACGCTTGAGCTGCTCACTTCTGACCTGGGTTTCCTCCACAAAGAGAGCATCATCTTACCCTCCACTACCCCACCTCCTGATTCCTTTCCAGTAAAATCAAAGAGGCAGGTTTCCACAGCTAGGCCTGGGCTTGCTCCAGTTCTGGTTTCTGAACCCAGGGAAGAGCCCACCCCTCAGGAGAGCCCCCGCCTCACAGAGGGACAGGAGCTTCATGATTAGATGGTTTACTCCAACTGCTGCCTGTGCCACCACTGTGGGCCCGGTGCCTGGCACACAGCAACAACTCAGTAAGTCCTTGTGACTCGGTGAATGAACAGCTATCCTTAAAACCCATCATTGGGCAAATAATGAAAAGTACTCTGTTTGCTTTGTATATGATATTCTGCTAAGTGGCCTGCTTACAATGCCACTCTTAATCCTGACCACAGTTCTTGAAGATAATAGCCATTGTCATTTCCATTTTACTGATAAGGAACGTGAGTCCTAGACAGCTGAAGAAACTTGCTCCAGGATGTCCTACCGAAGCAACACTCTGGCTCACAGTCCAGAACCTTTCTCAGGATGCTCTGCTGCCCCCAAATATTGTTCCACATGTTAAATGCCTGTTTGCTGGGGGCTCTGCTAGGGGCCCCACCGACTGTACCTAAGGTCAGTTAACTCGGGACCCAGGATGATCGCCTTCAGAGACTGACCCTTCAGCAACACTAGTGGCCACTTCTATAACATACAACCAAGGCACCATTCAGAAGAGTCAAATCCACAGAGACAAGGAAGTCCTCAAACGCTCCCAGCTCATATTTTTCTATGAAATAGATCCTACTCATATATTTCCCCACTTTTCCCATCACAATAGTTTTAAGCTATCTCTTTGTGATTGTTTCTGCAACTAGAAACCAAAAGCAAGGATGTTCAAGCCTTGGGCTGCTTCCCTGAAACTCAACTGTGAGTTATAAAAGCCTGACCGACCCAGGAATGTCTTCGAAACGGATCCCCTGCCCTTCCCCCACCGTGCCCATGCCCAGGCCCCGGGGTCATAAGTACAATCTACTGTGACCTGGACCCCAAACCTTATTCAACTAGTAGCTCTCAGACTCAAAAACTAAAGTAACTGCAAAATGAAAAACATTATTTCCTTTTCTAGTTTGTTTAAAAAAAAAAAAAAAAGGATTAGGATCCTCCTCAGGTCAATCATTTCCCCGTTCATGGAAACCCAAGCAGGCTGATAATCCTACGGCCACATCACACCTCAGTGGGGTGGGGGCAATCTGCCCAAAGTCACACAAACAGTAAACAGTAGCACCAGGATTTGAACCCTTGCCTCTTACAGAAGCTTATGACTCTTTCCACAACACTGAGCCAAAACTGAAAACCCAATCCTCTCATAACTTGTTCAGTAACAGCAGCTTTCACTGGGCTCTGCTCTGCACAACTTCATGATTTCATTTAATCCTCACAGCAACCCTAGGAGGCAGGTATGGGAACCCCGCTTCCCTGTGAAGGATACTGAGATTCTCAGAGATAAAGCTGTTTGAATTCCCGCAGCACAGAGGCAGGGGGCTGGGCTGGGATTCACAGATGAGTCTGTATCACTCCAAAGACTTGCATAACCAGTGGTTAGAGTGGGAACTGTGGTTCCATTTTATTCGTTTTAGGCAAAGATGAATGCGCTGTGAAGGAAAACAGCTGCTAGGGATACGGGGGGGGGGGGGGGGGGGTCAGGCAACAAGAAATGTGGACGTGGACAAAGGACAGCCAAGAGGAAGAAAAACAACAGCGGGAAAGTCGGGCTGCGCTGCACAGACCCCGACAAGCAGCCGACTTCTCCCTCCACAAGGCGTTTCCCAAGGGCAGACACAACTGCCCGTCCAAGTCCCCAGCATGGACTGGCCTGACGTTCAGTCCCCATTTATAATCAAAAGACTGCTCTGTGTGATAAATATTTATACAGTACATTAAATAATAGCCTGTATAAATATTACGAGAAATGTGCCACAGGAAACCACAGACTTCACGGCTGCCTCTTCAATAAGCATGCAAGCTGCTGAAACTCACAGTGAGAGAGGAACGGTGCCTGGGCACTGGAGGCTGCTCTTTGCAAAAGGATTTCAGCAATCCTAAGAAGGGGGTACATGCTACAAATACTGACCACGTGGGGACTACTCTGGTGCTTTCCCCCTTCTTCCTTCTTAAAGACTATTTCCTAGGTCTACAGCCCTCCAATGAGCTTACCTTATGGCCTATTCCTTAAGGAGCTGCTCCTCTAGGACGGACTTGGTGACAACCCACAGAAACAGTGCTCCAGGGACCTGGGAAGGAATTCAGTGTCCTCTGTCAACTTTGATCTTTGGACGTTGCTGGGAGTTCATGTACGCAAGCCCCACATAATTTATTTACTGAGTTACATTGCAATCAGGGGGGTGGTACGATTGGAAAGAGAAAGATAAGCGATGACCTAAGCTTGTCCACTGCTGTCTCCTTCGCAGAAAGGACGGAATACCACTTTCAACACATCTCACATGCTCTACAATGGTGAGAAAACTTGGAATAATAAAGGAAGAGCTAATTTGGCTTTAAGAGTTGGTTCTCCATAAGCTCCACCAACAATATGCAAGGGAAGAACAGAGCAGCTGGCTAACAGGCACTGTCCTCTCACGGTGAAAAGCCGTCTCCAACGCCCCCCTCCCCAGTTCTTTTTCAGTCTTTTGGTACAAGGGGAGACACTTGTAAGTTTTCATGCTGCTAATACTGACTCAGAAGAAGCCCAGATACTTCCTGGGTTCCCCAACTTTTAGAGTTTGTAGCAACTGCACGAGACGTCTTTTATCCAGACATGCCTATGGTCTGGTGTAGACCATACACCGGAGTATAAGTGTATTTCCAGGGTGACCAGCACACTCTGTGGCATCAGACAGAAGGACAGGAGTAAGCAGGGACACTGCTCCCTGAAAGCTGCCGAGAGGCTGAACCACACCCCCATCTAGGCAGGCTCCTACAGGGCCAGGACCATCTGATGTCTAACACGAATGCCTAGCAAAGGACCTGGCCTGCTACAGACCAAGAACAAGGTCAAAAGCGTTTGAAGAGGAAGAGGAAAAGGAGGGAAGGGAAAGGAAAACACAGAGGGGACAGGGAAAGAGGGGAGTAGGGGGAGGGAGGAGGAAGGGAAGGAAGACACTGAAGGGGCAGGAAGAGGAGGGTAAGGGGATTCAGAAGAAACTAAGAAACCCCTTGACTGATGGGAGGAGGGGAGCAGAAAGAAAGATGCAGACATATACCACAGTCAACAAGTAACACCCTGCCCAGGAAAAGTCCCTAACCCAGAGAAGGAACAGAAAATGAATGTCAGTCCTGAGATCCAGATGTAAACCCAAATATCAAACAAAAACAAAACACAAATGAACGAAAGCTTTGCTCTGCACTGAGGGTCAATTAGAGCACTCGCCATCACCCAGGAGAGACTGCAAAGGCCCCAACACTCAGGAGTTCACACAGGGGAGCAAGACACACGGGTTCCTCGAAGCTAACAGGCTATAAAGAAATCCCCGGCTCCCCACAACATGGGGAGACACCACACTACACACTGTCATGGAGCCCAGTGTTCCCAGAAGAAGCTCTGACAGAAAGCAGGAGTCCCCAGCCGAGGACAGGGCTGGGCCCATCTAGCTCTGCTTCCCCAGGGCACACACACAAAAATAAGCCTGGTACTGAATGAGGGAACAAAGAGTCACTCCACTGGAAAGAAATGAAGACGATTCTCCTGATGGCACTGAAAAACAAATCCTCAGTGCCCACAGGGTCGGGAGTGGGGCGTGAGGGTCACTGTTTTGGATTATGGGGAAATGTGAGACTGGCCCCATGTATCTACCACTGACTTACTAAGGACAAGTCCCTTCACTGAGGACTCTCTCCCAGGTAGAAAAGGAGATCTGTGAATTCTACATAACTACTTCAGGGGGATATTGTGAAGATTAAAGGAAACAGTGGGCACAGAAGGCTTTCAAAAGGCAATTCCTTTACACACAAATGCAATCAGTGGTACTATCAAGCACCACGTGGAAATGTGAGTGTAAAACAGACGACTACACAGCCCTGCTCCTCAGAGCGTGGTCCTCAGGACAACTTCCATTTCAAAATTAAATCACCTCCCGAGGCCCCTATCTTTTAATATGCATTACTTATACCTAGGAGTCCTTGCCACATCTAACATCTTAGTTTCCAGTAAACAAACAAATATTAAGTGCTTTCTGTATGCCAGGACACTGGGAGTAGGAGTCTAAAAAATACATGATCTCTGATTTTATCTTATCTTATCTTATTTTTGGTTGTAGTTGTCATTGTTGTTCGGCAGGCCCAGGCTAGATTCAAACCCACCAGCTCCGATATACATGGCTGGCGCCCTAGCCGCTGAACTATAGGCGCTGAGCCTGATCTCTGATTTTAAAGAGCTGACTGTTGTTTATGGTCTAAATGTTTGGGTGCCCCTACCCCAAATTCATGTATTGAAACCTAAGTCCTTAGGTGATGGTAGCAAGAGTGGGTTCTCTGAGAGAAAGGTAGGTCATGGGTGGAGGAGCCTGAACAAGATTAGTGCCCTTATAACAGGGGTGCTTGTCCCTTCCACCACGTGACGACACAGCAGGAAGTCAGTAACTGCAGCCCAGAGGAAGCCCTTACCTGACACCAACCTGGGGGGCCTTGATCTCAGACTTCCCAGCCTCCAGAATCCTGAGGAAGACACTCTGGCTACAAATAAGCCAACCAAGTTTATGCTATTTTGTTATAGCTGCCTAAGATTTACATAAAGATATGAATTTAGAAAATCAAATGGCGATGCCTCAAATTATTCTGCATTTAGGTACTTCATGCAAAACCCAATGCAGCTGGTAAACTGCATGTGGCCAGAAAGTGGCTTCATGTGCCCAGGATCCCAGCTGTCAGTACCTGAGGGGCCAGGCATCCCACCCTAGCTCCACCTTTCTGCACAGAGCAAAGCTAGTTGGTTAACGGAGATACCAATTTGCTGCTTTCATTACTGTTCCAACAGTTGTGATCCACGGCACCACAGACTCAGTATTTTTCATTACTGTCCCGACAGTTCTGATCCACGGCACCACAGACTCAGTATTTTTCAGATTCTCTACTTAAACACAAGTAAGAAGTGACCTCACAGCGGCCATCGTATTTAAATCAGTAAGACAGTAGAAAAGTTGGCCCTCCTTTTAAATTGGAAGTTGGATTCTAAAAGGCAGAAAAGTCAAACCCACCCTTCCCCAGGCCTGCCTCATAATAAGGTAGCCATCTGGATCCAGACTGGGCCAGCCTGGAAGGGTGGCCAAACACCAGCACCTGCTGAGACCCACACAGACAACGGCATGATGGCAGCCGCGCAGAAAATAAAATACCCAACCACAGTAGAGGCAACGTGCATGGGAGAGGTCCTAAAGAAAGCATGGCGAAAACTCTGACTCACCAAAAGACGTCCCCCAAAATCCCCCACAAGTATCTCTAAAAGAAACTAAACTTTACACCTCCATGTCCCCCTCCTGCTCACCGTCTTCTCTCCCCTGTCCAAGCCCTGTGCTCTAACAAAGCAACTGTCTGCTTGCTCATCCTGCCTTCTGTTGCCCTGCCAAGCCATGCCCTGTGCAGAGAATGGCTGCACAGGTTCAGCTACCACAAGGCATTTACTGTTTCTCCCACTCACGCAAGGAAACTGAAATGCCAGGGCCTACAAGCTAAATGTGACTGCAGAGCCTGCAGAAGGAAAAGGCTGCATGACAATTCAGGTTTGTCTCAGCAAGAGCCCTACTATCACCACAACCCCTGAAATGACTGGCTACCTGCACTAACCAACCTTTGTCCTGGGCACCTGCCTCGATGCTTAAAAAGGCCCTCTCCATGCATGGTCGGATTGATAAAGATCACCCACGCCATCATAAACCCTACTGAGGAAACCCAGACATTAACAGAGAACGCTCTGTCCCCCGCTTCTCCCTATCTACAAACAAGCTCAAAGGCATGTGATGTAGTCACAGGCAGGTTGTGAGGGGAGGAGAAGATTATTAATGTATCAGACATCTAAATACCTTCTAAAATAAGAAGCCCATAAGGACTTTCTTGCTCTGGAGAGTTCTAGAAGCACTGCAAGCAAGCCTTCCATGTGGGGTGTGGCTGAAGCCACAAGTCCCTCCCTGGAGGCAGTCTCCCCCCATCTACAGGGTCATATCCAGGAGGAGGAGGCAGATGGAAAGGGGGTAGCCCAGTAGAGCCATAGTCAAGCTCTCATAAACCCAGCTGACATCCTGAGTTCACTAAAAGCAGAAGTTTGCATCCAATGGTCTCCCTGCTAATATGCCCACTACAAAGCTAAGCCTATTAACAGGGAAAATTACATGCAACTAGGTGATCTGTGCTTACATGGACTCCTTTCTGGAATGTGAATCCCTGGCCTCTCTATGAGTCCTAAATAAGTTAAACATATGTGTAGTTTCATCCCCTCATCTCTTTCACCTCCAACAGGTTGCTGTGGATTTACTGACATAATTAACGATGAAATGATTCTCTACAGAACTAACCAGACCTTCAAAGCAATGCTATTATCATTAGCACATTGGCCCAAATCATCAACTTTCCCAGAAAGTCACTCAAATTACGAGAGAAGAACCCCCCACCCTTAATGACTGCTGTCAGATGTGGGCAATTTCAGGAAGAGCTCAGGGTGGTGTGCGGTACAGCAGCAAAACCCACTCTCCACGGGATCGTGCAAAACTCCTTCCTCACAGACAATGTCAAGCCAGAGGCTGGCCGAGGTCTTAGCCTGTCCTTATGTTTCCTTATGTAAGAAGCATGGCCTGGTGGCTTTAAGGCCCAAGGTAAAAGACCTAACGAATGAGTTATCTCAAGATTGAACAGCAGACTTGGCTGTTCCACAAACGTAACATTGTCAAAATCACCTTGGGCTCAAGTACAAGCTCACAGACCACAAATGCTGCTTCTGCCCAAAAATGTAAGGTCCCAACTCTTGATATGACCAACAAAGACCTCTGGGCTCTGGCTGCTGCTGCATCTCTAACCTTAATACCCTCCTCCCTTCTCAACCTCAACCCGTGATACTCTAACCCTACAAAACCACCAGCACCCACCCACTGAAGGGCTGGTGCCTCTGCTCACACTGTTCCCTCAGCCTGTAATAGAAGATACAAACTTGGAGTTCACAGAAAAATAAATACCATACAAGCAATAAATAATGTGGAAATGTCGATCCAAATAATGAGGTGATTTTGCATGTAAAAAAATTAAGCATAAGTTGAATTTCGATAATACCTACTTTGGGCAAGATTATGGAGAAATAAGCAGTTTCCATCCACTTTTCATGGGGGAGTAACAGTTTCAATCTTTTATAAAATCATCTGATACTATTTGTCAATTTTCAAAATCTAGCCTTTTACCCAACAGTTTAACTTCTAAGAATCTATCTTCTAAGAATTTATGCTTTGGCTCACCACAAACGAAATAAAAAATATGCCTTATGACTTTTTTTTTTCTTGGTAAATAGAAGAGCATACTCACAAAAACCCTTGAAACAAATTAAACGATTATTAAGAGAAGACTTGCTAAAATTGATAAATCAATGGCTGCTTTAAAAAAGAATGAGGAGGTACTAAAGAAAGACGCTAATTACATATCATTAACTAAAAAAGATGTTCTTAGCCGGTATGTGTACAGTATTACCCCATTTGTATTTTTTTTTTTTTTTTGCAGTTTTTGGCTGGCGCCGGGTTTGAACCCGCCACCTCTGGCATATGGGGTCAGCGCCCCACTCCTTTGAGCCACAGGAACCGCCCTGTATTTTTTTTTTGTTTTTTTAAAAAGAAGAGAGCATGGGTGCTTCTCAAAGTGTGGTCCCCAGAAGAGCAACAGCATCAGTAACAGCAGGGAATTGGTTAGAAATGCAGATTCTCAAACTCTGGTCCATCTCCATGGACTCAGGGTCTCTGGGGTGGAGCTCAGCAGTCCAAAGTTTAAAAAGTCCTGCAAGTGATCTCGGTAGATGATAAGGAATGAGAACCACTGTGCTGTATAAAAACTGAACATACAAGAGTTCCAGAAAAGTACATTAAAAAAACCCTCCTTACTCTAGTGACACCCAGGCCAAGGACTGCAGTGGAGGCTTGGAGGGCGTTTTCCTCCCCTTTCTGTGCCGAATCAAGGTCTGCAAAGAGCAGCTGCTCCTGTGATAGGAAGAAAGATCTTCCTTGTGTTGAGCTGACCTGCACTTGGTATGGCTCCTGTCCTCTAACATTTTCTCCCATAGGATAATCCAGCCTTTTCACCCTCTTGTGTGGACTGTCCCTCCTAATGTTTTGAAACAGCTCTCATAACCTCCTCTTGAGTCTCGTTTCCTCTGTGCTCTATTATCTCAGTGTCTGCACTGCTCCTCCAAGACACAGCTTTTCTAAAATAAAGAGAGAGGAAGGAGGGATATGGGGCACTTAGCACATATCACTAGAATGGCCTTCCGTCACCCAGTTTCTATGTGACACTGTGTGGAGATGAGGTCGCCTGGGCTAGCAGGCTGTCGTCAGCACAGGCCCTCTGGATGCACCCTGTGCTGAGACACACCGATGCTCCATCCAGCCCAACATTTACTTTCTGACACCAGCATCAAGAACAACTTGTTCTTGAGAGGAACAAACTCTCGGGCACTACCATGAAGAATGACCCATTCTTGAGGGGAGAAAGACAGGGGACTAGGGTTTCCCTATGAACCGCCTTTGAAGGAGGGTTGGAGGTAATCCTTGTCACATGTCCTACTCTTCTGTTGAGAGTTCACTAGAAATTAGTTATCTGTGTTTTATCAGTTTGTACCTTCACGTAAATCCAAATGTTTCTCAGATTTATGTTTTGAGCCAGCTCTCATCTCACATCAATAAATTTCTGACAAACATTTATTCTGTGCCAGACACGGTACCAGGGTCTTGGTGGACGGTCTTGCTAATCCTTCCCACAACTTAAAATATGAGAAACTAAGGTTCTGAGCAGTGAAGTCAGCTGCCCAAGGCCACAGAGCCAGTAATAACAGAGAAGGACTTCAGTCCTATGCTCTTTCCATGATGTCACATGGTAAGTTTTTTTAAATCCTAACTGTACTCTTAGTCTAACATCAAAGTTAACAGACAATTCTACAATCCCAGAATTGAGTAAAAACCGGATTGAGTTTGATCTGGGGAAATCATTCTTGATTTTAGAGACTTTGCCTTCTTTTGCTTGACTTTCATACACCAATATCCAGTCAATAACCGAGTCCTTCCTTAATCTCTCTGCTATGGTCAGTTTAGCAGAAGGCAAGCTACTCAGCACTCAGCCTGGTCTGCAACAGATTTCAGGGTAGCTCAGCCCCAAATGTAGCTGTCCGAGGGACGGACAATATATTAGAGCCTGAATGACTTTTGCTAGATGGTCCCACTCTCCCTAAACTCACCCCACACATACATGCACCTGCTACACAAACTCTGCTTCACTGAGTCATCCATGTTAATAAGAACTTTCTAAACAATTTAAGGTGATTAGGAGGAGATTGTAGGAGCCTCTAGGGAAAATTATGCCTAGTCTGGGAAGGAAATATCATTTTCCCACATACGTCAAAGTTACTTCTCCCCAAACACATCATTTGTTCTTTCTTCTCTACCTCAGCAAGTGGCATGACCATTGCCCCTGAAGCTGTCACCAGGAATCTAGAAGTTTCCATAATTCCCTGCTCAGGTTATTGTCATTTTGCCCCCACATCTCTACAACATACCCATGCCCTCCCTGCCTGAGACAACAGTCTGGGATCTTCACGACTCTCTTAACCCTCTGTCTTCTAGAACTTAAGAGTTATCTATGTCTTATCAATATGTACCTATGAGCTTGGGCAATGATGGCCCTTGCAGAAGCCTCAAAAGGAAGGAGAAAAGTATAAGGCCGGGCTCTCTGCCTGTGTGGTTGCCTTGAACTAGCTGCACCTCTTGGCCTAAGACAACAGGTCCTCTTGAAGCAACATGATTTCACCTTTTAGGTTCTGATAACCATTCCTCCCTTTGTCTCCTTAAACCTAGGGATACCACAATCTCACTGTTAATAAACCCAGGCATTCAGGATGCCCTGCTCTTTCTGAATAGTTCCTTGAGTAAAAATTATCCTAATTTGAGGATGGTGCCTGTGGCTCAAGGAGTGGGGCGCTGGTCCCATGTACCAGAGGTGGTGGGTCCAAAACCCAGCCCCAGCCAAAAAAATTGCAAAAGAAAAATTATGCTAATTTGAGGTTGTCTTACATTTCTTTCTGACATACTTCATTCATCACGCCCTTACAGGCCTGAAGTGGTAACATTCAAAATTCAACACCTTTTTCATGATTAACTCCTTTGTTACTGGGGCTTTAGTACCTCTCAAAATCCCTTCTTCATATACTCAAATAGTCCCCTTTTTTTTTTTTTTCAAAAATTCTAGTTGAAGGCTTCCACTTCCAGCCAAGTGGCAGTAACAAGAAACATATTTACCCACCTGGCTTATAAACAAGCAAACAAACAAAAGAAAAAATAAAGAAAATATAGGAAATAAAGGTTCTTAGGACGCTGGACATCAGGCAATAGAGTAATTGCAGAGAGATGGGAAAAAATGAGAAGTCCAGCAACTGCTGAAGTCTAATGCCAGGGAAACAATTTCAGACTGGGGCACAGGAAGGAAGAATGATGGCCAGGCCCAGCAGTCGCCTCTAGTTGAGGAAACAAAGCTCAGAACTTATGAAGAGTAAAAAGGCTCAAATTTGGGGCAGAGTACCAGAGACAAGAGAGCTGCACAGAGGGAGGACATCTGATAATTGCAAAGAGTATTCCTCAAGTATTCAGGAGAGTACCGAATACTGTGAGCATGTGGGGAAACTACCAGAAGCAAAAGCCCCCAAAAGGATCAGAATGAACAATCACTGGGTTCCACACAGACCAGGAACAGTTCTATTCACACCAGGGCAGAAAAACTCCTAACTCGTAGGGCATTAGGTAGAGTACAAATTATGTCAAACATTTAAAGAAAAACTAATAAAAATCCCTCTCAAACTCTCACAAAAAAATGGAAGGGAGAAAATCATTCTAACTGCATTTAACATGGCCATGATTACCCTGATACCAAAGCCAGACGAACATCACAAGAAAAGGAAATTACAGGCCAACATCCATGATGAACACAGATGCCAAAATCTCCAATAAAATACTAACAAGCCAAATTCAACAGCACATAAAAAAGATTATACACCACAATCAAGTGGGTAACTATGCCTGTCATGCAAGGATGGTTCAATATATGCAAATCAGTAACTGTGACACCCTACATTAAAGAATAAAGGATAAAAATCGTATGATCATCTCAACAGATGACAACAAAAGCATCTCACAAAATTCAACACCTTTTTCATGATTAAAAACCCTCAACAAATTAAATATGGAAGGAATATACCTCAACATTATAAAGATCATACATGACAAACCTACAGCTAACACCACACTCAATAGTAAAAAGTTGAAAGGTTTTCCTTAAAGATCAGGAACAAGATAAGGATGCCCTTCTCATGACTTCTACTTTTTTTTTTTTTTTTGGTAGGTTTTTTTAGCCAGGGCTGGGTTTGAACCGGCCACCTCCGGCTATGGAGCTGGCGCTTACTCCATTGAGCCACAGGCACCACTCACTCATCACTCCTATTTGACACAATACTGGAAGTCCTAGCCAGAGCAGTTACACCAGAAAAAGAGATGAAAGACATCCAAATTTAAAAGGAAGGAGTATAATACATATGAAAAACCCCCAATGACCCCACTGTTAGAACTAATAAACAAATTCAGCAAAACTACAGGATACACAATCAAAGTACAAAAATCAGCTATGTTTATATTTGCTAATATAACTACCAAAAAAGAAATTAAGAAAACAATCCTAGTTACAATAGCATCAAAAAGAATAAAATACTCAGGAATAAATTTACCAAGGAGGTGAGAGAGCTGCATACAAAAAAATATAAAACACTAATGAAAGAAATTTGAAGAAGACACATGTAAATAGAAAGATACAGCATGTTCATGGATTGGTAGAAATAATATTAAAATATCCATACTCCCCTGTGACCTGCAGTTTCAATGTAATCCCTATCAAAATATCATTGGCATTAGGCCGGGTGTGGTGGCTCATGCCTATAATCCTAGCACTCTGGAAGGCCGATGCGGGAGGATTTCCTGAGCGCAAAGGTCCAAGACCAGCCTGAGGCAGAGCGAGCGAGATCTCCTCAGTGATGTGGCAGGTGCCTATAGTACCAGCTACTTGGGAAGCTGAGGCAAGAGAATTGCTTGAGCCAAAGAGGTGGAGGTTGCTGTGAGCTGTGACGCCATAGCACTCTACCAAGGGCGACAAAGTGAGACTCTGTCTAAAACAACAAACAAACAAATATATATATATATAAAAATCATTGGAATTATTCACAGAAATAGAAAAACACAACCCTAAAATTCATATGTAACCACAAAAGACCCTACACAGCTAAAGCAATCTTGAGAAAGGAAAACAAAACTGACGACATCACACTTCCTGATCTCAAATTACATTACAAAACCATTATAATCAAAATATTATAGTACTGGCATAAAAACACACACATATGTTAACAGAACTAATAGGAAGCCCAGAAATAAACCACACATATATAGTCAACTGATCTTTGAAAAAGTCACCAAGAACTCCCAATTGGGAAAAGACTGTCTCTTCAACAAATGATGCTGGGAAAACTGGACAACCACATGTAAAAGAATGAAGCTGGATCTTTAGGATGAAATTAGATCCATACATAAAAATAAACTCAAAAATGGATCAAAGGCATAAAATAAGACCTGAAACCTTAAAACTCCTAGAAGAAAATATAGATGAAAAGCTTTTTAACATTAGTCTTGGCAATGATTTTTTGGACGTGACATGGAAAACACAGGTGACAAAAGTGAGAATAAATATGATTATATCAAATTAAAGTTTCCACACAGCAAAGGAAACAACGAACAAAATGAAAATGCAACCTTCAAAACGAAACTTAGAAAATATTTCCAAATCATGTACCACAAATAAGGACTTAAAGTCCAAAGTACATAGAAAAAACTTACACAACTCAATAGCAAAATAAATAAATAACCCAATCTAAAAAATAAGGGAAAGCTCTCAATAGACATTTTCACAAAGAGGACATACAAATGTCCAAGAGGTGTATGAAAAGGTTTTCACCATCGCTAATCATAGGGGAAGCGCAAATCAAAACTACGAGGACAAACCACCTTACATCTATTAGGAGGGCTGTTATCAAAAAGCTAAAGAAAGCTAAGAATTGGTGAGGACGTGGAGAAAAAAGAACACTGTACACTGTCATTGGGAGGGTAAATTGGCACAACCATTAGGGAAAACACCATGGAGGTTCCTCAAAATATTAAAAATAGAATTGCCATATAATGCAGCAAAGTTACTTATGGGTATAGATCCAAAAGAAATGAAATCACTATCTCAAGATCTATCTGACCTCCACGTTCACTGCCACATTATTCATCGTAACCAAGATTTGAACACGACCTTAAGCCCCACAGATGGATGGGTAAAGAAAATGTGGTGTACAGAAATACAAAGAAACATTACTCAGCCTTAAAAAAAGGAGATGGTCCTGCCATTTTTCACAATATGGATGACTCTAGAAGACGCACACTGAGTGAAATAAGCCAAACACAGAAAAACAAAAGCTGCACAATCTCATTTATATACAGAACCTTAAAAAGTCCAATTCATAAAAGCAGAGAGTAGCATGGCAGTTACCAGGGACTGCTGCAGGGAGTGTGGGAGAGGGCAAGATATTGGTCAAAGAGCACAAACTTTCAGTTATGAGAAGACTTTCTAGGGATCTAACGTATGATATGGGGATCACAGTTAATAATAATTGATGGTACACTTAAAATTTTTCAAAGAGAGCAGACCTTAAGTGTTCTCACAACAAAAGCAAGAGTAACTACGTCAGGTGATGGCCGTGTTGATTAGTTTTGTTGTGGTAATCAATTCACAATGTATACATACATGAAATCATGTTGCACACCTTGAATATGTATAATATTTACTTGTCAATAACACCTCAATAAAGCTGGGGGGGGAATAAACATATTCTGAACAGTTCATAACCTATTTTATCAAATAATTTTGTATTTTAACCCCACCCCCCAAACAACAACAACAACAACAATTCCAAGCCTGGGCATCTTCACTAGGGAATCCTACTAAACAATTAAGAAATAATACCGGGCGGCACCAGTGGCTCAGTGAGTTAGGGCGTCAGCCCCATATACCAAGGGTGGCAGGTTCAAACCCAGCCCCAGCCAAACTGCAACAAAAAATAGCCGGGCGTTGTGGCAGGCACCTGTAGTCCCAGCTACTTGGGAGGCTGAGGCAAGAGAATTGCCTAAAAGCCCAAGAGCTGGAGGTTGCTGTGAGCTGTGATGCCACAGTATTCTACCGAGGGCAACAGTTTGAGATTCTGTCTCAAAAAAAGAAAAAGAATAGATGGGATTTTTAGCAAATGGTGCTGAAAATACTGGTTATGGCTATCCACACACAAAAACTTTGCTCCATATTTCATGCCATATACAAAAATTAACTCAAAAATGGCCCATTGATTTAATCAAAAACACAAAACAATAAAGCTTTTTAAAAAGGATAAAAATACTTGAGACCTTAACTTAGGCAGAGTTCTCAGAAACAACATAAGAAGTGTGATCAATAAAAAAAAGCAAATTGAGAAAATGGATTTCACCAACCTCACAATGTCTTGATAAATTAGACTTCATCAAAATTAAGAACTCTGCTTTCAAAATATACCATTGAAAATAAAAAGACAAATATCCAAATGGGAGAAGATGTCTGCAAATCACCTATGTGATAAAGGACTTGAGACTATACAAAGACTTCTCAAAACTCAATAAAAAGGAAACAGGTCATTTTTTAACGGACAAAAGATTTAATGTACACTTTACTGAACAAGATAACACAGCGAGGAATTACACAGGGGCACAAGAAATCTTTGTCGTGATTAGATGTTCCTTATCTTGACTGTGATGATGGTTTTCTCAATAATAGACATATGTCCAAACTTCTCAAATTAGACACTCGAAATATGCACAGTGTACTGTATGTCAACTATTCAATAAAGCTGCTACAAAATATCTCACTTGAGAATGGCTTCTGAGTTCCAGTGACACCTCAACTGCTATATCCTTTCATCCCCTACATTCAATCAGTAATTAATTCCTAACCATTCTATTAGCCTAGTATCTCTCCATTCCAGTAACTACTACACTCTACCTACCCATCTCTCCAGACTTCACTACTCCAATTCATTCTCTACCCTGCAGCCAGAATTAACTTTCTAAAACATAAATATAACAGTGTTATTGAATGCCCTGGAGATATATTCCACACTCCTTCAAGATGATTCACCAGCCCCTTTCACCCTCCCCAGCCTGGTGTGTGGCAATTTCCCTCCTTCCTTGTCCAGCAACATTAACCAACCAGGTTCCATGCTTCTGTAACTGTTTTTCCCAATTCACAAAACCTTCTTCCCTTTCTCCAGCCCACTCATACTAATGACTTGGAACACAGCTCCAGATCCATCTCCTCTAGAAAGTCTTCCCCAACCCCCACACTGGACATGAGACCTTCTCTCAATCCCTGATGATCTTCCCTTCCACATTCCCTGCATAGCACTAATCACACTGTCCTATACTCTCACTCATCAAACTGGACTGAAGCAGACTGGATGAAACCCTGAAAGGTGAGATCAAAGCTTATTCACCTTTACTCTCCCAGAGCCTACCAGTGCTGGACCCAGAACATGAGTGAACAAACGAATGATAAAGAACTGATTTGTATGATCGCTTCTCACATCTCCTGGGTTGACCCGGTTTCTCCTTTACAAAAACATGGGCAGGTGAGAGGTTAAGTGATCTCTGTAACACATTCTGGTACAATCATCATTTCAAGTTCCCTTGGGAGGTCCCTCTCTGGCTAGAAATTTAAGGGCAAGACTCACTACCTCAAATTGTTTTAAAAATCATCTGGTAATTGACTGTGACTGGAACTAAGTGGAAGGTTAGGAAAGGAAACCCAATTCCGGGAAAAGGCAAAAACCACAGCAAAAATTAACACAGCCTAGAAGGCCCAGTCTCCTCCCAGTAAATTTCTTAATTTCATCCAAAAAGACCCACCTCTCCACCCTCTGCATTATTGCCTTCTCCCAATACACCTGTTTTGTCTTTCAAGTCCAGCCTTGGGGGCTCCCAACTTCCCCCCACTCTCAATATCCATCCAGGGTTCTGTTACCCCAATCATGCTTAATAGTAATCCTCCAGGCCTCCCACTAGGGAGTTCCTTCTCAGCTGGCCCCTCCAGGAGCCAGGCCAGTGGCCATAAGATCAACAGCTACACGTGAGAGCCACATTAATAGGAGACTCCCAGAAGACCAAAGGGCAGTCATCTGGCTAGAAGACCCAGCCAGCAATTTAAACAGGAAAATAATCAGGGAAAGGAGAGAAAACAACCAAAAAAAAAAAAAAAAAAACTAAAGAATGCAAAACTCTACCATTTAAATAACTGTCACAGAATAAGACTTTCTTTCTTACTTACTGATTTGCTATTAAAAAGCATAATCACTTCGCCACTCCTCATCTCATACTTTAAAAATTAACCTAAGCATAGCAGCTCTTGATGTCTTGTTCAGAACCGAACTTTAGGGATGAAATCTGTGTGAAGACATAAGAGGTGCTTCAGTGGAAAAAGACCAATGATTAGGGAAACTCATCCATTTTGCATCTTGCCGATCCTTAACCAAAACAAAAATTAATAAAAACTGAAAGATAATCCCTAGGCCTTTCCTACTTAGCAAACATTTCCCATCTACACTAAAACTGCACCTTGAACATTATAATGAGCTGCTGGAAGCGGTTAAGGGTACAAGCAACACTGGCCTCAATATGCCTCAAGTAGCCAGACTTGAATTAAAGGGGTCCAAAACTGCCTGGACAAACGTCCTTAAAGGAGGAAGAAGGACAGGGGGAAGGGAAGGGGAAGAGGAACTGAATATAGTTAACTGGACAGCGACCGCAGACGAAGCACCCTGGGTTCCAAACATCTAATGGGCCGCCTTGAAGATACGGTAAAGGCCAACCCTTCCCTTGAGTGGTCGCGCACCTCACCCAGGAGAGGACACAGGGGATTCAAAAACGTCTCGGGAGCCAAGGACCCAGCGGGTGAAAGACTTAAGCAGCTGGAGGAGGTGGTGGAGGAGTTGGGGGAGGAGCAAGGGGAGGGAAGCGCCAGCCGGGTGCGCTCTGGGTTGGAGAAACCTTCTTCCTGGACCTGCGCGCTGAATGCCTGCGCGCCTGCAAAAGCTCCTGGCGCTCACGTGGGACGGAGAGGAGGGTCACTTACAGAACTTGTCCAATCTGAAATGACATTTTAGCTAAAGGGACTCTGCACATTGGCGCGCTCACCCTCTCCGCGCCAGGGCGGGGTGGTCAACGCGGGCACTGCAGCCCCGCCCCACACGAGGCCCCGCCCCCACCGCCTTTGTAAGCCGCACGCTGTTTGGCCCTTCGGACCGAGCCCCGGATTGGCCAGCGTTTCCCCCACCCCCGCGGTGGGCCCGCCCGCTGGGTCCGGGCTCCTGTCTGGGCCCGGAGGGCGGGTGGCGGCGACCCGGAACTAGGCTCGAGCTCCGCCCGCTCTCGCCTCGTTTATAAAGGCAACTACAGGGCCTGCGTGTGCTCCTGCTGAGAGTTCCCCGTTTGGGGACTGATTTCACAGGATTCATCCTGGCAAGCTCCGCGCAGTCCCTGATGAACGTGTGTATCAGACCGTTTACTGAACACCAGGAGTTTTGTTGGCTGGTGTGAAAAATGATAATTATTATTAAATGCTTACGATTCTTGAATGCTTAGCCAAGTCTTGTTTCTGATTCTTTTCAGGAACTTGCTTACCTAATCCTGTGGCCAGCCCTCTGAAGTCCTCAGGACATTCTGAAAATCTGCAAAATAGATGGGTCCCTGCGGTTGAGGAATTTACACCCTTGTGGGTACTAGGAACGGACCTCATTCAGTCCACGCCCTGCCTTTTCAGTAAGCTACATGTGTGTATGCCTAATTTACAGATGCAGGGATTCAAAACTGTTTTTAACAGTGGAAGGGGGTGTACTGCTGGAGACCAGAGTTTGAGGTTACTGTGAGCTAGGTTGAGGCCTGTTGCTCTAGTCCCGGTGAGAGTGCGAGCCTGTCTCCAAAAAAAAAGAAAAGAAAAGAAATGTTTTTAAGTTTTTCTGAGACACACTGCTAGTGGGCAACCAGAAGGACAATGCTAACCTCTAACCAGAGCTCCTACATGAGCTATTTCTGTTTAGAAAAAAAAAAAAAAAATCCCAGGCTGAGAGAACTGGAAATTTGGAAGATAGCTTAGCAATTGGTGAGTCCAAACGTTTTGTTTTGACTCTTTTGTTCCTTAAGAAGGAAGCTGAGGCTCAAGATAGGGAAGTGTCTTTCCAAGAACACACCAGTTAAAAGAAGTAGAGGTAAGCCTTGATAATAACTTCAGTATTACTTGCCAGATGCCTGCTATCCTCACAGCAACCTCAGAGTGAACAGGTGTGCTTGCATAGGACTTAAAGGTGAGGACACTGGCTCAGAGAGGCTCAGATCACAAAATTAGCCCCACTCTCTACTAGTGATCCTGGTTTGAATGAGTGTTCAGTAGGAATAATTATGTTAAGACCTGTTCACATTACCTTTCCAGAGCATCGTGAAGAGCAAACAGATGTTAAAATGCTTTGCAAAGTGTGAGATGTGAAATACACATAAGACATTGCTTCCAAATCTTCTTCAGTGTACCCCAAGAATGGAATAAATGAAATAAATCTGCTGATTGTCTCGTGAACTATGGCAGGAGTGCTGATCTTGGTTAGTCTTAAATTACTGTGGATTTGCTGCTGGCTTCGAAGGGTAGCTCTGTTTCAGGGCTTTTGAGTCCTTGAGTCTCAGTTTGATTCCTTGTGTCATCATCCTGTCCATAGCAACAGTAGCATGGTGGCCGGACCATGAGAAGACCTCAGGAATGAAAGCCATATGTGGCAAAGCAACATGAAAGGGCTTGGATCCCTAACACCACACGGCACCAGACCAGGACCTAATTTCCCATTTCCAGACCTCCATGGTCTCATGTTCCATCATAAAAGTACACTGGAAATGTATTACATTAGATCCCCCACCTTCTGTGACATGGTGACATTGCAGGCACACTCACACTGGTGCCCAGCATAAAGGCGAGTGGCAGTATAGTTCATAAGAAAGATCCCTAAACTGATAGTCGTGAGCTCTGGGCAGTGTGCTCATATCTGCCACTGCTATGGTTGGAATCCCCAATGCAACAGTGTTTGGAGGTGCTGCCTCATGCGAAGAAATCAGGCCTGGAGGGCTATAAACGAACAGGTTTGATCCTCTCCTCTTTCTCTCTCCCCTTGTCTTCATCCTTCACTCTCTTTTTTTCTCCCCCTCTCTACCTCCCTCCTTCTCTCTTCCTCTCTCTCTCTCCTCTTCCATCATGAGACACCACAACAAGAAGACCTTCTCCCTGTCTCTCACCTTCTTCTGCCTTCTTTCTCTGCTCTCTTTTCTCTCT
>CAUYQV010118775.1:0-46775 GCA_963574575.1 Galagoides demidoff
TTTTTTTTTGAGATGGAGCCTCAAGCTATCCCCCTGGGTAGAGTGCCATGGCAACACAGCTCATAGCAACCTCCAACTCCTGGGCTCAAGCGAGTCTCCTGCCTCCGCCTCCCAAGTAGCTGGGACCACAAGCGCCCACCACAACGCCCGGCCAAGGAACACACATTTTTGGCAAGGTTTTTGGCTACTGAGTATCTTGTTCTTCATCATCTTGTACGGGCATCTGTCAAGAACTATGTGATTGCAGATTTTATTGACACCTTTGTTTATTAGTAGGATCATGAATTAGCTTTTGGAGATCAGTGTAAAAGATTGGTTATAAGATTTAGAACCTTAACATTTTCTTGTCAGCCAAGTGTTACAAGAATGGCTGGTCTTCTGATTAACTCTGTTAAAAAAGAAAACAAGCAAAAGACAACACAGAACTTTAGTCCAATTTTTCAAAAATTAACTTGGTGGCTTGGCTTTTGCAGCTCAGTGGCTAGGGCACCAGCCACATATACCAGAGCTGGTGGTTTTGAACCTGGTCTGGGCCTACCAAATAACAGTGACAATTACAACCAAAAAATAGCCAGGCATTGCGGCAGGTACCTATAGTCCCAGCTACTCTACTTGGGAGGCTGAGGCAAGAGAATCACTTAAGCCCAAGAGTTGGAGGTAGCTGTGAGCTATGATGCCATAGCACCCTACCAAGGGCAATATAGTAAGACTCTGTCTCAAAAACAAAAAATTAACTTAGTGATTTCACAGTTGTTTGGAAGGGAGGTATAGGAAAAGAGCTAACATTTAAAATTGTATGCAATTAAATTAATTCCTAAATACTCTAATAATCACCATAAAGACACTTATTTTATTTAAGGCTTCTAAAACTTTGAAGTAGGTATTTGTTACATCAATATGTTGGATAGAATAGGTAAAATATGAAACAAATATGGCATTTTATATATATATATCATGCTTTGCAGATGAGAAAACTGAAGCTTCTAAAGATGAAGTAACTGCTTAAATTTATATACATTAAGACTCTTAATACGGTTCCTTTTCTTTTTAAAACTGATTCTCTCTGCTTTATAAGTGGAATAAAACAAATGAGTGGAGTTTCCCTCTATTTCGCTGCCAAACTTACCATTGTATTCATCCATTTGTACTTTCTTTTCTGCCTATAAAAGGAGGTGTCCCAAATTCTCCATACTAATATCTCTTTCTTCCTAGATTCATGTCCTTCCTCTGGCTCTGCTTCTCTTTTGCCTCTGTTTACAGATATGTTCTGGATCTCCCCACTCTTAAATATAGTTATCCCTCAATGGCAGACACCACATTGTACCATTCAAAAAAAAAAGCAAATGAAGTTTATTTTTCCCCTTAGATTGTCTGACCGTGCCCTTATTTGTGTAATAAAAAGACCAACCATTATTACCAACATCTTAATTCTGATGCCAGTTGTCTCTTTTATATATAGGATATGTAAATGCTCCTAATCGTGTCCTTAAATATCCTGTTTGCTTTCTTGACTCAACTTTTCCCTGATTCACATCCCTCTATGGCAATGGTTCTCAACCTTCCTAAACAAACCTTTAATACAGTCCAAAGGTGTCGCGACCCACAAGTTGAGAATCACTGCTCTATGGTCTGCTTTTCTTACTCTTTTATTTTTGGCCAGGGCTGGGTTTGAACCCACCACCTCCAGCATATGGGGCTGGTCACTTACTCCTTTGAGCCACAGGCACCGCCCTGCTTGTCTTACTCTGAATTTACTTTTCCTGTCCTATAAATGTCTATAGGACCCAGCATTGAAAGTATGAGCCACCTTTTCTTCTTTATCTGTAATTCTTTCCTGTTTTTCCTAATTCATGTCTTTAAATTCACTTACAAATACAATATTGTTATCTTACATCTCTCTACTGAACTCCTGGCTAATATTTTTAATTGACTACACAACAGTTTTAACAGGAGGTTTTACAGGCAAATTTAATTTCCCAAATACAATTTTATATATTATCCTTCCCTCATTGCCCAAAATAACTCCTGTATTTTCATATATTGGTAAATAATATCATAATTTCTCAAACTATATAGTTTGGATTTACTTTAGAAGTTTCCTTCAAATGCTATTTGTTTGATATCACTAGGTTCTTTTTATTCAGAAATCTATTCTATTCTCCCAGGATTCACTGCTATCCCCTGAAAGCTGACCTTCATCCTCTTATTTCTGTACCATTGCCTAGACTTGTTTCTTCCTTCTTCAATCTGTGCTTCCTAAAACAGATTAGATTGCTCACTTAGAAGCATGTACTCATTCTCCATTGTCTATACTGAAAAGAATCTTAGCATTGTGTGAAAAGGAGGTGGGTCAGAATTTCAGATGAGTCATCATCTATTTTCTGGAGAAATACAGAAAATGCACAATGTTCATGTACAATTTAAAATTTAAAACTATTTTAAATTGGGTGGCGCCTGTGGCTCAAGGAGTGGGGCACCAGTCCCATATGCTGGAGGTGGTGGATTCAAACCCAGCCGCAGCCAAAAAGCTGCAAAAAAAAAAAAAAGAAAAGAAAAGAAATAAACTATTTTAAATTGCACACAAATGTTGTGAACACCCTGAATATTTAATAAACATTATTGGGTAACGAAGCTATCCAGGACATGAGTGAATAACATTGTAGGGAATGAAGGAAAAACTTCAACTTTTATTCTGTTTACATTTTTATTAGACTGCATTGCATTGTGTTCAAATTATAATTATAATTTGAAGTCAGGTAATGTGATTCCTCTAGTTTTGCTCTTTTTGCTTAGAATGGATTTAGCTGTTATTTCTCTTTTGTGGTTCCATGTTTGTGAAGAATGCCATTGTTATTTTAATGCAGATTTCATTCAATTTGTAGATTGCTTTGGGTAGTATGGACATTTTATGGCTTTATTGTGTTGAGGTAAGTTCCTTGTATACCATAAATAGATTTTATCACAAAGGGATGTTGAATTTTATTGAATGCTTTTTTTTGAGCATTAATTGAAGTGATTTGTTTTTTGTTCTTCATGCTGTTAATATGAAGTGTAATATTGATTTATTTGTCTATGTTGAACCATCCTTGCATCCCTGACACGAATTTCTGCTGATCATGATGAATATTTTTTTCATCTGTTGTTGAATTCAATTTGCTAGTATTTTGTTGATTATTTTTGCATCAGATATATTGGCCTATAGGTTTTTTTTTGTTGTTGTTGTTGGCTATCTGTCTTGTTTTGGTATCAGAGTGATAAAGGCCTTATAGAATGAGTTTGGATGAATTCTCTCTTCCTCAATTTTTTTTTGAATAGTCTAGGGTGATTATAAATTCTTCTTTGAATGCTTGGTAGAATTCAGCACTGAGCAATTGGGTCCTTGGTTTTTTTATTTTTTTATTTTTTGATGGGAGACATTTTATTACTGCTTCTTTCTTATTATTTGTTCAGGTTTTGGATATCTTCCTAGTTCAATTATGGTAGGTTGTATGTGTCTAGGAATTTATCCATTTCTTTAGGTTTTCCAGTTTATTGTGTGTATTTGTTCTTAGTAGTGTCTAATGATCTCTTGGATTTCTGTAGTATCAGTTGGAATGTATTATTTTTTTACTTGCAATTTTATTAATTTGGGTCTTCTCTCTTTTTTCCCCACTCTGGTTATATGTGTATCAACTTTGTTTACCTTTTTGTAAAATCAACTTTTTGTTCTGTTGATATCTTGTAGTGTTTTTTTTGTTTGTTTCAATTTCACTTATTTCAGCTATGATTTTTATTATTTCTTTTCTTCTACTAATTTTGGGTTTGGTTTGCTCATTTTTTTCTAGTCCTTTAACATGCCTCATTAGGTTGTTTATTTGAAGATTTTTACTTTTTTGATATGGGCACTTACTGCTAAAAACTTTCTTATTAATGCTTTTGCTGTATTTCATAAGGGCACTTATTCCTTTGTATTCATTTTCTTTTTTCTCTTCTTACTATGCATTTTCATAGAAGCTTATTCAAGCTCACTAATTCTTCTGCTTGGTCGATTCTGCTATTGAGAGACTCTGATACATTTCTCTATTTATTAACTGAATTCTTAAGCTTCAGAATTTCTGTCTTTTATTATTATTTTAATCTTTATATTTAGTTTAAGGCCTTTGTATTATTTTCCTGTGTTGTCTTCAAGTTCATTGAGCTTCTTCCAGATAGCTATTTTGAATTGTTTGTCTGAAAGGTATGATGACAGCTCTAATGGCCATTCCAGGAAAGGAGTTACAAAATTTCTTTGAATGGTTGACTAGGAGCTGGTGTCAGTGCATAGCTTCCCCAAGGGAGTACCTTAAAGGTGACTATAGTGATATTCAGCAATGAGGTATGCAGTACTTTTTCTATGATGAGTTTGCAAACTTAATGGTCTAACCTTGTATCTTCATCACTACAAGATCGGTCACTGGTAACTTACTTAGCTCATTTGATGACATCATGTTTCTTGGGCAGGCTTGATGCTTGTGGATGTTTGCCAGTGTCTGAGTAATGAAGAATTGGGTGTTTATGTTAAACTTCATGGTCCAACTTTGTTTGAACCTGTCCTCCTTGAGAGTGCTTTCTAGGTATTCAGAGGGAGTTGAGTGTTGTCCTTTATGTCTTTGGTCACTATAGTTGTATCAACACTTGGGGACTCCTGGTGGTACTTCCTTGGTAGACCTGGGTAAGACACAGGAGAATTCCCTAGCTTGCCAAGACTCTCACTCTCTTCCCTTACTTTCTGTGTTGTTATGTTGGAATTTGGAGAGGAGTAACATGGGCTGAGGCCTTGATTGGTCTGAGTGATATGATATCCCATAACACCATGATACTGGGGACTTTAACATTGCTTGGCAGAACTGGACAGATCCTCTAAATAGAAACTAAACAAAGATCCAAGGGACATAAATGTGCATAATAGACTTATACAGAGCATAGCTAAGGAATATACATTCTTCTTGTCATCCCATGGAACATACTCTAAAATAGATCATATTGTAGGATAAAAACCAAACTTCAACAAAATTAAAAGAATTTGAATTATACTTTGTATCTTCTCAGACTACAAGGCAATAAAGTTGGAACTCAACTCTAATACAAACTTTCAACCCAACACAGAAGGATGGAAATGAAATAAAAAGTTGTTTCTTCATAAAGATAAATGAAATAAATAAACCTTTGGCCAGACTGACTAGAAACAGAAAAGTTAAATCTGTAATAACCTCAATCAGAAGCAAAAATGGGGGAAATTACAACAAATATCACAGAGATAATCTCTGAATACTATAATAAACTATGTCCAGAAAGTTGACAATTTGGAAGCAATGAACCGATGCCTGGAATCACACTATCTCCCTAGACTTAACCAAGAAGAAACAGATCTCTTGAATAGACCAATATCAAGCACTGAAATCGAAGAGACAATAAAAAATCTTCCAATAACAACAAAAAAAGCCCTGGACCATATGTTTTCACACCAGAATTCAAACTTTCAAAGATGAACTTGTACCCGTACTGCAGAAACTATTCTAAAACATTGAGAAGGAAGGAATTTTTCCTAACATGTTCCATGAAGCAAACCAGGAAAGGATCTAACTAAAAAGGAGAACTAAAGACCAATTTCACTAATGAATGCTGATGCAAAATACTTGACAACATCTTAGCTAATAGATTCCAGCTACACATTAAAAACATTATATATCATGATCAAGGAGCTTTCATCCAAGAGATGTAAGAGTGGTTTAACATATGCAAATCCATAAATGTAATTCACCATATGATCCTCTCAAGAGATACAGAAAAAGCATTTCATAAATTCACCACTCTTTTCTAAAAAGGGCTTAAGAATATAGGGCATAGGTGACACTTTTCTAAAACTGATTGAAGTTATCTATGACAAACCCACAGCCATTATCATACTGAGTGTAGTAAAACTGAAAGCTTTTCTTAGAACTGGAACCAGAGAAGGAATTCCTCTATTTCCCCTACTATTCAACATAATGCTGGAAGTTCTAGCCAATGCAATCAGGCAAGACAAAGATATAAAGGGCATCCAAATGGGGGCAGAGGAGGTTATACTCTCACTCTTTGCTGATGATATGATCTTATACTTAGAGAACCCCAGAGACTCGACCAGAAAATTCCTGGAAGGGATCAGGAAATATTATAATGTCTCAGGGTATAAAATCAGTGTCTACAAATCAGTAGCCTTTGTATATGCCAGTAACAGCCAAGTTGAGAAGCTAATCAAGGACATGATTCCCTTTATGGTAGCTTCAGAAAAAATGAAATACCTAGGAATATACTTAACAAAAGTGGTGAAGGACCTCTATAAAAAGCATTATGAAACCCTAAGAATAGAAATAGCAGAAGATATTAACAAATGGAGGAACATACCATGCTCTTGGCTGGGCAGAATCAACATTGTTAAAATGTCTATGCTACCCAAAGCAATCTACAGAGTCAGTGCAATCCCTATTAAAATGCCAGCATCATATTTTGAAGAACTGGAAAAAAATACTTCTTCATTTTGTATGCAACCAGAAAAGAACCCAGTATAGCCAAGGAATTTTTAGTAATAAAAACAAGGGCAGAGGCATGCTCTACCAGAGTTTAGGCTATATTATAAGTCCACAGTGATCTAAAAAGCATGGTATTGGCACAAAAATAGAGACATAGACATATGTAACCAAATAGAAAACCAAGAGATAAAACCAGTCTCTTATAGCCATCTGATCTTTGATAAGCCAAAGAAAAGAAGAAGAACTTTGCAGTTCACAGACCACTGTGAAGAAGAACTCCTATTCAATAAATGATTCTGGAAGAAATGGATAGCCACATGTAAAAGACTGAAAGTGGACCCACATCTTTCGCTACTTACAAAAATTGACTCAAGATGGATAAAGGATTTAAATCTAAGACATAAAATGATAAAAATTATAAAGTGTGGGAAACACTCTTAAGAATGTTGGCTTTTTATGAAGACTTCAACGGCAGTTGCAAGAACAAAAATAAAATGGACTTAATTATCTGAAAAGCTTCTGCACAGCTGAGGACACAACAATTAAAGCAAATAGGAAACCTTCAGAATGGGAAAGGATATCTGCATGTTACATATCTCAGAAAGGCTTGATAACTGGGTTCTAGAGAGAACTCAAAATAATCAACAAAAAAGAGCAAATAGTCCCATCTATCACTGGGCAAGAGACATGAACAGAACTTCTCTGAGGAATACAAATGAATGGCTAGGAAACATGAAAAAATTCTCATCATCCCTAATCATTAGAGAAATGCAAATCAAAACTACCTTGAGAAACCACCTAACCCCAATAAGGTTAGTCAACATCACACAGTCCCAAAGTTGCAGATGCTAACGTGGATGTGGATAGAGGGGAACACTTTTACTCTGTTGATGGGACTGCAATCTAATGCAGCCTTTTCGGAAAGAAGTATGGAGAATCCTCAAACAACTCAAATTGGACCTCCCATTTGGCCCTATAATCCCACTACCTGGTATCTATCCAGAAGAAAAAAACATCATTTTATCCTAAGGACATTTGACTAGATTTTTTATCACAGTTCAATTTACAATTGCCACGATGTGGAAACAACCTAAATAACTATCAGCTCAGAAATGGCTTAACAAACTGTGGTATATGTAATACCATGGAATACTATTCCGCCATAAAAGGTAGTGACTTTTGTATTAACCTGGATAGAGTTGAAACACATTCTTCTTAGTGAAGTATCACAAGAATGGAAAAGCAAATTTTCAGTGTACTCAATAATAACATGAATCCAGTAGATGATCTAATTCATGCCCACATAGGAGTAAAAATCAATTCAGTTCAAGTTGAGGGGTGGGAGCAATAGAAGGGGGAGAGGGGAAGAGGGATTATTCCCCTTAATGGGCACAAAATAGAGATGTGTGCACACCTTTGGGAGTGTGGAACGCAGCTACAAGGTGGACTCTACCTAACCAATTCAAATATTGTGACCTGGTTGTTTGTACCCTCAGGCTAACCTGAAATAAACAAACAAAAAAGTGAGAACCTCAGTAGATGTTTATGTATGGTTTGTATTGCTGTTTCTGGGTACCAACTTAAATTACACATTAGTACTGTAAAGCTTAGATGTCTAGGCTTGACATATTTAATCTGTCTTTCAGTTTATTTAATAAATTTCCTCAAAGCAGTTTATTAAGATTATTATACATTGACCAAGGCATTAAGTCCGTGAAATGCTATCTAATTCTTTTTGTTTCCCTAATACACATAGTGTCAAAGACTTGATTAAGGATCTTGATGTTACCAAATTGATGCTTTCCAAACCAATTCAATTTTAACAAGTAGAATTTTAAACTAGTCTGTATGCTTTATCAAAATGAAATGATTAAGAAAATAGTACTTTGAAGAGGAGTAAAGTAATAAGATAGTTAAGCTGGACAGTCTTGCAGTATGTAGTTGGATCCTGGAGTTTCTAAGGCAGTGCTGATTAATCAATTGCACACTGAGAGAGGAACTGAATCTCACTGCTAAGCTGAAGTCTGAAAATATCAACTTGAAGACTTCCTACAACTCCAGGTAGTGTGATGGCTGGGAAATGGGATTCAGGTTTTAGGAATGCAAGACTCGGGTTTGCTCTTCAATGTGGCAGTTTGTCAAACCTGTCTGATGAATGAGCTCCTCGCAATAGGTTTCATTTATGTTTTTATGAGAACTCAGGGTCCTTGATTAGGAAACTGAAACATGCTATTACCATTTAGAGGTGCTGGCATTAAAATAGCTTGTTATCTATTTTACAAATTTCACTGATTTTCTGACTAAAATAATGGTGACACTGCAAGTGAATAGATTTTGATTTTGTTTTGTGAAATAGGGTGTGTTAAAAAAAGATGTGTTTTAACAAATGTATTTTAATGTGAGTAAATTAATCATTTAAATATATTCTGAGATACCTGAGGCTCTGGAAAAGCAAAGAAAATGTGACTGTTAAATCACCATTTCAGTTTCTTCATCTTTAATAAAGTCATGGTGATTGAAAGCTGGATATGATCAGTCCTCAGAGGTTTTGAAAAGAAACTTGTCCTTTCAGGGGATGACAATATGTTTGAACTGTATTCTCACTTGCCAAATTTTGAAATGCAGTCTTTCAGCTCTACTATCTTAGTCCTATGAAAGTGTACAAAAATAAACAGAAAATAGAGTGTTAGCTGTTACATGCTGAGAGTAGTGGGAGAAATAGAGAGATTTTGGTCAGAGTACAAACTTGGATTTATAAAATCGGCAAGTTCTGAGGATCTAATGTACAGTGTGGTGATCATAGTTGATAACACTGTATTATATGTATTTGAAATTTATTGAAAGTATATTCTCAAGGTTTCTCTCTAAACATACAAATGTGGTAACCATGTCATGGGATTAATGTGTTAACTAACTTGATTGTGATAATGCTTTTGCAATATATACGTCTATCGAAGCATCACATTGTATATTTTAACCATATATAATTTTGTCAATTATATCTCACTGAAGCTGAAAGACAGAGAGATGATTTTCTGAGGAAAATAGTGTTTGTTTATTAAATTTCAAATGAAAATTTTCACTCTTTATAAATCCAAACAGTGACTAGGAGGTATCACTTCTAATATCCCTCTGAGAGGGGGTGGCACCTGTGGCTCATTGGGTAGGGCGCTGGCCCCATATACCGAAGGTGGTGAGTTTGAACCCAGCCCTGGCCAAACTGCAACAAAATAATAGCCAGGCGTTTTGGTAGGTGCCTATAGTCCCAGCTACTCAGGAGGCTGAGGCAAGAGAATTGCTTAAGCCTAGGAGTTGCTGTGAGCTGTGATGCTACAGCACTCTACCAAGGGTGATAAACTGAGACTTTGTCTCTAAAAAAAAAAATCCCTCTGAGACACTTATAATAGGAAGAGGTGATGTATATTTTTTGTAGCTTTCATTGACAGTACACATTGTTTAATCTCTTAAAGTATCTTTTATAATTTTTTGAAAGAAAATGGTAAAATCACAAATCTGTAGAGGCATACACTTTATGACTTCATCTCAATTGAAAAGAATGACTGAATAAAATCACACTTTATTGCAGCATGGGACATTTAAAAAGTCAGTTTGCATAATTTATATTAAAATAAATTGTTAGTGAAATATGAGCCAGGCATAGGGCTTTACACATGTGATTTTAGCAGTATGTGAGGCTGAGTTGCTTGAGCCCCAGAAGTTTGAGCTATAATGATGCCACTGCACTCTACCTAGGGCAACAGAATCTATCTCTAAAACAAAAATTAAAAAGAAACACCAAAAATATAATAAATACATTGTTAGTGAAACACACATTTTATTTAAATACAATCAGGGCATCTAAAGAAAGAGAAATCTTAAAACTTAAGTGAGTGTAAGATTTTGAAGCATTTGGGGGGGGCATGTAGAGATATAATTTTGGCATTACTGGTTTTGATTTAATTTAGGAATTATACCATGTGGGATAATTTCATAGAGCTCTCATTCACATTCTTTCCTTTTGTGTAATTTATTGCCCTGATCGTGCTTGATCAAAGTGTTATAAAAATCTTCTAATACTGTGATATATTTTAAAAATATATATTCTTTCTTTTTTTTTATCTTTGCTTTAGGGAAGAGCCTTTAAGAGCTGGAAGATGAAAGCTCCAATTCCACACTTGATTCTCTTATATGCTACTTTTACTCAGAGTTTGAAGGTTGTGACCAAAAGAGGCTCTGGTAAGCAGTGTTCCTTTTTTCTCATTTTTTAAAGCTTAAAGTGATGGTGCTACATTTATACATGTGCCATTCGTGGAAATGTTGAAAATTACAGGGTTCCATATTGTGGAGATATTGTAGAGATTGAGTAAATATGTGGAGCACCCTTACAGGGAATTAGAAAAGCAAGAGTGGATTGGAAAGAATGTGGTTGATTTGTTAATCACTACAAATTGGAATAGATTCAACACCTAAACCTGGCATTTTGATTTCATTTTACGGTGTAATTTTCAACATTCTTTATAAAAAGTGTAATTTTAATTTTTGCGTGCAAATATAATTGTGGGTGCTTTATGTTAACCGTTTCGATGTCAGCTATGCTAAGGGAAGATTATTTTTAGCATTGTACTCCAGCTGATTTGATCAATTACTTGGAAGTATTTAAGGAAAGCACTAGTATTACTGAAGAAAATGTTATGGGGAGATACTGTAATATTTTAGTTGGAAATATAGAAAGGCAAAGTAATTGAATGGTGCTTAAAGGAACTGCTAAATACATTAATATTGAAACTTATGTAAAACTTTACATGTTATCAGGCATTGTGGTTTATAATTGGCTGTGGATATTTAGAGTTAGGGGAGTGCATAAAAGAATTGGATAAATACTGTTATCAGTGTG
Organism: Galagoides demidoff; assembly: GCA_963574575.1. Taxonomy (NCBI): domain Eukaryota; kingdom Metazoa; phylum Chordata; class Mammalia; order Primates; family Galagidae; genus Galagoides; species Galagoides demidoff. The sequence goes on from CAUYQV010118775.1 coordinate 11,422, forward strand.
GAGTTGTGTCTTATCTAATAAGTCACTGATAATATGAAGCCTTTGCCATACTCACATTTTATGTGAGATTAGAGAATTTTTACAGTCACAGCTTTTAGGTATAAAGGAAGAAGATGTGTACATGTATTGTGTATAGTTTCTAGAATTAGAATATGTTGTCTGTTAATTCCAGAAAGCTACTGGAAAAAGAAGATGAGATAATATATATGAGGCTGTAGTGTTGTGATATTTATATCAAGAATTGTATAGATAGAAGTGTTGTTGGAATTCAGAAAGGAAAAGGAGTGAAAAGGCTGAGATAGGGATGGGAAGCAACCGTCTTGATCTTTATGTTGACAGGCTTCAAATTCACTGATGTTATACTGAAAAAGACCATGGGAAAGGATAGTAGAGAACAGCTCCGCTCTCTCCACCAGCTCGGCAGAAAGTCTTGAGAGAAATTAGGATAGGGTTTGTGCATGGACAAGGGCTTGGTGTAGAATTGAAAGTAAACGGAATTTTCTTGAGCCTGTCAGTTCTAGAACATTTTGATTATAATACAGAAGTCACATCTGCCATTGATGTGGTTGTTGGAAACATGAAAAAATAGTGTTTCTATATCTTTATATTAGTTTGTCTATTCTTCATGGTCGGTCTTTTTGAATGAGAGAAAATTGTAGGACAGGATTATGAGGTATGGTTTATGTAATTTGAATGGATTACTGGCAGAAACTAGATTTCTTAATTTTTTTCAAGCTGGAACTTTCAAGTTAAAATGAGCATAACCAAAAGAGTTAGAGTGAGTATAATGGGAAATAAATAATGTCAAAAGCTGATAAATTTTACAACAGTGACATTTTCTAGAATAGCAATTTATATGAGAAGAAGTTAACATAGATTTTTGAAACAGTTTTCTCTTTATCTGCATAAGTATTATAACAAAATAGAAATATTAACCCCAAAAAGAAATATTGATCAAATCTTTAAAACTTCATTTTTCGTGTTATACCCAATTACACAAAATATGTTTTCTTCAGTTCTTTATGCATATGTTAGATCTGTTATGTATTTACTGAAATGCAAATGTGACTTTTTCATTATCAAACAGTAGGGACTGGTCTATTCTACATAAACTTCAATTTGGGGGCCAAGAAGTTTTATGAAGTTGTGACTTCCTAGCTCTAAAAAAAGTCCCATGTTAGAAAAGCATGGGCACCAAGCCAGAAACATGAGGCAGTCGGAAAATTTGCATATCTCCTTCAGCTCTAGAGGCCTGAGAAAATGTGATGACTTGTCTCAAATTTAGTTTTAATGATATAATTATTTTGGGAAAGTGGTAATAAAAGGCTGCCTTAAGTTAGGCAGAAGTTCTGAGACCTTACTATTTTCAATTTACAAATACAAATGCAGTTGTCACATAATTACTTAACACCTCCCAAGTCAAATGAATTTTCCTCTATAATAATGTAAAAAATGCTAAGTAAGGCAAGTACAGGTATTTTGCAGTATGCTTTATGTTCATTTGTGTCTGATGTGAATTAGGATAGTTTCCTGCAGTGTCTATTTAAAACCCAGGTGGTTGGAAGCTTGTTTGTTTGTGAGGTTTCTGGATATTAAGTGTACAGTTGTACAGTTGGGGAGTAAATATTATTTTATCCATTTATTTGCATAGCTTTGCACTCATTTCAGCTGATGTGTGTTACCATAGCATCTTTGAGAGAAACAGATACGTAGCTTACTGAATAGCATCATTGCTGATCTCCATACATCAAGCAGAAAAGGAGTGTACTTGGCATCTTCTCCTTAAAAGATTAATGACTCAATCTTCATGCTCAGCCCAACCTATAAAACGAGAAGCTCCAAGGCCAGGGAATAAAAATCAATTTTTGATCTTTGATTTTGCATATTAACTAAGAAGGCAATCTCTTTTTGTTCTTTTCTCATATTATTTCTCTTTTTATTCTATATTTTATTAATATTTTTGAAAGTTCAATAAGTATGACTCAAACCTAATGCTTTTAATATGTATGTTACTAGAATATTATTTTAACTCACTGTGACCACTAGAAAACCGTAACTAGCTATTTTAATGTTACGAACACTTAAAAATTATACACATAATAATAATGAATTTTTTTATGTCACATTAATTGTGTAGAGTGTTTACTTTAGACTGACACATATGGCCATTCCATAAAAATTTAGAAGTAGATATTTGTTTCTCATTAACAGAGCTAATTTAAAAGCAAGGGGCACTGTTGTTATACAAGCTAAAGATGCATTATTTTTATCACATTGGCTTACACAACCATTTCTATTAATTTAAGGAAGAAATTGAATCTGGTAAGGTAGTTTTAGAATTGTAACAGACTTGATTGAAATATTCAAAATGTAACTTTATAATGTTTTGTTTTAATTATCACTTTGGATATGTACTATATGTTATAACAATTAAGGTTTGAGTGTGGTTTCTCAGATAATGTCTTAAAGTTGTGCCTGCATTTAGAATCAAGGCCTTTAATATGGAAACAGATATTCAGCCTTTGTTATGTAATAGATTTTAAGGAAAGGGGCAAAGACTACCAATATTGCCAATTCTGTTTAAGTGTGTGAAGTGTTAGAGGGACTCAGTAAGCAAACATTTGAATTGCTGTTATCTGTAGGATTGTGCACAAAATCTGCGTGTAAAACAAGTGCTTGCTTGAAGAATCTTTGTATATTAACCAATTCAGGAAATTTAACTTAATGTTCTTGTTTATTTCTTCCTTCTTGCCTTTCTTCCTTATGACAACCTTCCTTCCTTCTCTTCCTTCCTTGCATCCTTCTTTTTTAGTGGCTTTGTCTGTAAATACAAAGAATTTATTTTGATATTCCCACTGTGCCTTGGTAGAACTTTTTAGACTATGAAAATATTGTTATCCCTTTGAATGGTTAAAATTCATGAACTGTTTCACAATGTCTTTTGAAGAGGTTAGTATGATTTCTTCAATAATGGCTATTCTTAACAATTTCTAAAAATTTTGTAAGAGAATCCATAGTAAGGTTTAAGAGCTGGGAAATATAATAACTGTTAAAGGACTATTATGAATAAGGTATGACTGGAGCACATTCGGGGGCCTAAAGTGAGAGTGGTGATTTGGCTGAAGAGTGTGGGACACTGAAGAGAAGTAAAGCTAGAGGGGTCTGGGTGTGGATATTAGGGAAGAGAAAGGAGTCCACAATGATTCACCTTTCATCTGTTTCTCTTTGCTCTTAAATCCATCCTAAGAATATATAATGGTGAGTGTACGAGTTATGATTGTGTATTTATAATGTCTATAGTGCTCATTATGGTGTTTCACAGAGTTCAAATAAATTTCTTTTTTTTAAATTTCACTTTAGATTAATATGAGGGTACAAATGTTTAGGTTCATTGTTTTCATTTCTAAGGTAAAGTTCAAGTTGTAGTTGAGCCCTTCACCCGGGAGGCCTGCTGAATACCCTCACATTGTGCACATTAGGTGAGATTCCCGCCAATTGCCCTTCTGTCTCTCCCTCCCCTCCCTCCCCTCTTGCTAGACTATTCAAGTAAATTTCTTAATGAATTGATGACTACATGATGAATGAGTGAGTAAGTGCTTTAATGTTCTGGCTGGGTTACATCAGTGAGGATGCTACAGGACGAACACAGTGTTGAAAAGATAAAATAAAATAGAGACATTGAATAAAAATGCCTTTTTGCCTTTTTCTTAAAGAGAAATCAGTATAATATATAACATGAGACTACTGAAGAAAAATATATAAACTTATAATAAGCAATATTAGTACATATTGAGGGTTAGATGAAGACAATGAACATTTACAATTGGTGAGTGTTTTCGTGGACTTAAAATGCAGTTCAAAATCTATTAGAAGGAAGAGAAAATGATTCATCAAATATTTCTAGATTGGAATTTTATGACATTTAGTGCTGCTTTAAAGAAGTACTAATGTCATTGTACAGACGTTTTGATTTTAATAGTATCGTTTGATAATGGCCATTATGAAAGGTTGTAGCTCATGATTGCTAATACAGAATAAATAAGCAAGTGACTTGAATGTAGAAAATGCATTCCTAGTTATTAGAATATATAGAGAAGAGTAAGTGGCTATATTACATAAACCAAAGAGTACATGTTATTCTAGAAGGGATGTAAGCTATATAAAAGCTCCCTAAAGCAGTTGGCTATGAGAAAATAAGAGGTTGGCTATAGGGAGTTGATCTTCTCTTCATTCCAGAACCTGACAGGAGACACCTGTTTGTGTAAAATGATTTAGATGCAATTCTTTTTGACAGCAAGAGGAAGGCAAGCCTCAAGAGGTTTTCCTAAACTCATGATTCTAGGCCCAAATAATTTATAAACTATAACAATAAACAACCAGAGGCACAGTTTAGGTTCTGATTTTTATGTTTGTTATCTCTGGATTTTCATTTCTTTAAGTACAAAAAAATTATGCTACTGTGAAATGAAAGTGAGGTTTAATTGAATAGGGTTGAGAAAGTCTACTGGGTACTTCCATCTCATGTCAATGTGATTTATGTGCATCAACTCTCTTGGGCATTCCTGGAAGTCAATGAGCTTAATTCCACATGATTAAGAGACAACCTAGTCCCCCAGCATCTGCCTTTTATTATGTTACCATGTGTTTATTCTCAGTTTGTCAAATATGTCAAAAAGAATGAAACATTTCTCCTTATTTTCCTTTGGGATAGCTTACAAGACCAAACTTTTGTGGCTTTGTTTCTTTACTATTTGAAGTAATAAAAATATACTTTAATTTTTCTTAGGAAAACATTTCCTTCTATTCTATTTATTGTACTTTGTATAAATGTCAAAATTAGATCAAGAAAAATCATAATATTCATTTGAAATGATGTCATTAGTTAGAATATTGTCTAACAGAAATGGAAACGTGTATCTAACAAGTAAAATAAAATTACCTGGTAACATTTATTTGCTAATAATCTGATATAGATATTAATTTCACAATAAATTTACCTATTCAGTTTTAGTTGTCAAACAATTTTAAACAGAATTGACACAAATTAGTGCCAATCGTGGAGAATGATATGATGCCTGGTACATAGTGAGTTTACATGGAGAAGATAAAAGTCAATATGGATGAATTTTTCAAGTTAACTAAGATTTCAATAAGAGATGAAAATATTTCAAGTTACTAAGTATAGCAGTGTGGCACTGAATCATAAAGGTAAAAAAATATCCTTCTATATACTTGGTGGAAGAGGTGAGGGATTGATGGCAGCAGTGTAGGAGCTAGTCCATGGTGGGATTTTTAAGTCCTATAAAGGAAATGATGTTTACTGTAGAAATAGTACAGAGATAGCCACTGCTTAGATCAGAGGATGCACCCTGGCCTATACACACTCAACTTACAGGTAATCCATAAAATGACTTAGGAATTAGGGATTCTGGTGTTCTAGTATTCTATTGCTGATTTAAAAAATTAACACAAACTCAGTGACTTTAAGCAACATAAATTTATTTTCATATATTTTTTGAGGCCAGATGTTTAAAACCAATTGGATAGCATTCCTTGGGAAGGCTCTAGGAGAAAACTCATTTGAGTACCATTTTCCAGCTTTTGGTATCTGCCTGCATTTCGTGGCTCGTGGTCCTCCATCACTTCAACTTCTGCTTAAATTGTCATATTTCATTCTCTGACTCTGACCCTCTTGGCTCTATCTTTCCCTTTTAAGGACCCTTGCTATATTGTATCTCCTCAGATAATACAGGATAATCTTGCCATCTTAAGATACCCAAGGTAATTAAATTTGCAAAGGTACATTTTGTGATGTTATATAACATAATCACATATTTCAGGGATAAACATGTGGGCATCTTTCTGAAGTACATTATTGTACATATCATAACTGGTAACTAACAAATTACCTGTTGAATTGGAGGCCAGGGAAAAATATGCTCAGTCAGGAGCCAGGTGGGAATAGAGAAGATAAGAACAGGGAAGCTGAAAATGTTTGCTGAACAGATCATGTGATCTATGGGAGCAGTTTTTAAATTTAGAGTTTATTGAGTTTGATGATCAATTAGATGTGGAAGGTTAGAAAGAAAGAGGTACAGAAAATCATTCTGTAATGGGAGGATTGTGATACTAAAGGTCCCCAAGGCACAGAAACTTGAACTGATCACTTAAAGATAACAGTAAGAAGGTCTTTGTGACTAAGATCAAGCCCCCAAAGCAGATTAGAGGCAGAATATGAAGGATTTTGTGTGTCTTAAAATGGATTTTCAATTTTATCTTTAAAAAATGCTGAGATATTTAATATTATAACTTTGCAAATCCCTTTAGTAGAAAATTCAGTCTGTGAGATCGGGCCTCTGATTTGGCCGATCTATTCACTGTGGTGTCTTCTTTGTACCATAAAGCGAAAGTTCTTGCTGTGTATATGATGGTGCTACACATGTTTGTATGAGTCTATTGTTTAAACTGCCTTACAGGGAAAGGAAAACACACAATCAAGCTTTATAGGGACACACATTTACAAATCTGGTCTTAGACACATAATACTCCCTAAAGACAAGACTGTGGTAGAATTCCAGAATGACAAGGGACTCAATAAAAATCACATTGAGATATGTTGAGGGCCATGAAAGCAATCAACGGGACTGAAAATATGTTTCTGAAGAAGAATAGAGAATGAGGTGAATGTTTGGAAAAGGACTTTGAAATAATTTGAGCAGAAGTCATATTGATGGTGTCACCAATTACAGAGAGGAGGAGTGGCAGTTTTTTCAGGGAAAGGGATGGAATGGGTTAAATTTGGAGCATATAAGCTGTGGCAGTAACTGGAAATGTTTACCTAATGGGTCTTTTGGTCTAGACTTTTATTAGTTTCCTATGGCTTCTATAATAAATCACTACAAACTGGGTGACTTAAAACAAGAGAAAATTCGTTCTTTCACCATTCTATAGGGTGGAAGTCTGAAATCAAGGTATAAACAGGGCCACACTCCTCTGATACATCAATTCGAGAATCCTTCCTTGGCTCTTTCAGCTCCTTGTACCTTCACTCATCCCTTACTTTGTGACTTCATCACTATGATCCCTGCTACCACCTTGACATGGCCTTCTCTGTACCTTTAATCTCCCTCTGCCTTTTTTCTTATAAGGACATCTGTCATTAGATTTAGGATTTACTTGGATAATTCAAGCTGATCTCATCTTGAGATCCTTTACCTTAATTACATCCACAAAGACAATTACATTCATAGGTCTGAGTGGAGAGAGCTTTTGAGGGGCCAAGTTAAGGCAAGAGGTATGGATTTTGAAATCCTTCTCGTATTAAGAGTAGTAGGATGGTATGAAATCACCAGAGAAGACATGCAGAGAGAGGAGGAGGAAAAAGAAAGGGAAGGGAAAAAAAATCAAGTGTCCTATGGAACACTAATCTTGAAGAGGATATCTGAGAAAGAGCAGCCAGTCAGGCAAAGAAACTAAGGGCAAGTTAAGAAAGGAAGAAAGGTAACTTCAAAATGACAGATTGATAGTATTAAGCTATTTGGAGAGTTGAGTCAGATAACTAAAAATAGGTCATTAAGTCAAAATTCAGGACAATGGAGACGTAGAAAAAAGGGGAATCTGAAAAAAAAGTGAGTATCAGATTTTTTAAAGAAGTATATATTATGCTAAATCAATCTATTAAACGGACTGATCATTTTTTAAAAAGTTTTAACAATTCTTTAGAACTTATGCTTTTTCTATTTAGGTAAAATAAATATAAAACTTTGTCATACATGCTAATGAAAAGAATTGTCCTATAGAAAATATAAAGTTTCATTCTATAACACTTGGAATGTGTTTGCCACAGCTAAAACTCCTGAAGGTAGGGTAATTCTGAATTAAATTTCATTTCCTCACTTTTTACTTCTTGCAAACTGATAAGAAAGGTGGCTTACAAGCGTATTATAATTTGCCACAGCTAATGCTCATGTTAACTAATATGGAAATTGGCAGGATATTTCTATAGACAGCTAATATTGACCTGCCAACTTTTGTCTACAGGGCTGAGCCCCCAAAGCACATACTTTCAGTCCTTTTCCTAAAAAGAGTTTAGGTTAATATGATGAGTATTTTAAAACCCACATCACTGGATATTAAGGTTTCAATCAGCTATTAAAGAGCTTTGTTGATTGGCATAAATCCCTGAATATGTCATGTCTTTGTATTCTTTTTCTATAATGTAACAGTTTGAACTACAGCATTCTCAGAAATAATAATTCATCCTTGTGTTCATTTTACATATATTTATGGAACGCTTTTTCAATGCATGCTCAGTACATAAATGACACCTTTTCTGTAACATACTTTAATTTACATACTTGCAAATTGGTCAGACACATTTAGATGGCTGCATTTAACTTTAATGCTACACAGTATGTGCTATCACCACAAGGTAAAGAATGTTACCAATTTAAGATAAAGGTTGAAGGAAAAAAATACGATTTTTAGTTCTTGTTAAAACATACATGATACATTGTTACTATACTAAGTTTAAAATCAGATGAATTTCCTTGCAGGTGGTGATGTGTCTAGGTGAAATTTGGTTTGGCAATTCAAAATATTAGACCATGTTTTAGTCTATTTTTGCTTATTTAAGGCAAATTTCCTTTTGTAGAGTTGTGGTCTCTTAAGACATCTATACAAGACACTTTGCATGGAAAATGTTGCCCTAAGGCAGTGACAATGAATAACTTTGCCAAGTTTTAAAATCTCTGAGGGTTATATATAAATATTTCTTTAAAAATGTCAGTGAGCCTCTTGTGGGTATTCTCAACACTGTTCAATTGTCATTTATATTCTATTACCTATACTAAAATATTTCCCAGTTAGTTTTGCTGCCTCAATTAAGGTGAAGTTTTGCCATTGGCACTTTACTTTGAGCTCTAAAAGCATATTCCCACTGCTTTGTATTAAACATATTACATAAATATTATATTGGGAATGATAAACATTATTTTTATCAACAATAAAAATAATTTATCATACTCTGGTGAATCATTTTTTATCAAATATGTTGTCATCTCAGAAAATAGACAACTATTTGAAAAGAAAATCCTTCCGGTTTTTCCTATAAACATGTTCCATAAAGTTATTGGACTCTCCAATGCCATCTTGTGGCTTTTAGGATTGATGAAAATGCAGTAATAAACACAGAATCGAGAGAGAAAATAAACACGGGAAGAAAACTTCCAACGAATTATTGCTCAGAAATTATTTTAATTTCTATTAATATTTTTCAAACATTTATGGTCTCTAATTTATTGCCACAGATTTTTATGTGAAGTCTATGGTATATTTTTATAATAGAAACTTTCACTGAAATTTTCTAAGGTAACAGAAAAAATATTTTTCATGACATTATCATCATGTCAATTTTTAGCCCTATATTATCGGAATCCAAATTTTGAATACAAGTACACTCATATAATAGACTTATTAAAAATTCTCGTCTAATATGTTGCTTCCATTAAGGTCTTGTCATTTTAATTGATTAAGGTGTCAAAGGAGAAAAAGTCATTAAAAATTTTTGAGTTGCTCACTAATATAAATAAGAGCTGCTGGTAGGACTATAGAAGGGACTAATGTGTGGATAGATCTGTGTTTCATGGTTTATATGTTTTCCTGTTATTCTAGAGGACTGGTTTGGAATAGGAAATGGAAGGGGCTGAGGACGGTCAAGCTAAGTGGAAAGCATTAGTCACCGGACACTGTTACCCTGAAAAAGCAATTGCTCTTGTCTACATATCACAAAAGAATGAGATCCAAGAGAAATTCTTGGTTAGCCACGTTTTGTTTTTTACAAGTAAAAAAATTCAAAAGGGTTTTAGTCATCATAAATGCTGTTTCAAGTAAAAATTATGTTATATACACATTCACAAATATACATACAAACACAGTTCTTTCAAACTTGGAAGCAAATGTCTGACTGTTTCTTGTTATGGGTACTCACACACAATGTGTACAACTATACTTGTTTATGTTTGTTTCTTTTAGGGTTTTATGCATGGAGGCTTCTTTATCTTCTCATACTAAAAAACAATAGATTCCATACACAAGTGTTAAAAAGCATTTATTGAATCCCTACTGTATACTAAGTGCTTGATAACGTTGACCTTAATTGCTCCTGTGTATATAAAATGTTAAAATGTTTACATATTTGTTTGTAGAAACATGCCTTTTGCATTCCTTATTTAAAAAGAACAAAATTATGGAAAGTTTTAAGTAATAGAAACAAGGCAAGATGATTTATTTTTGTTAGGTTTGATCGCTTCATTCTTAGTTTTCTATACCCATGAATCTTATCCTGAAAATTGTTTATACAATTTCTCCATAACTTTGATGATTGTTTTTGGAAACATATGGAGCACTTACTTTTGTAACTGCATGCTTTTTCACATTATGAAATCCACGCGTCTGTCGTGTCTTTCGAACTGGTAGTGCTATAGGCATTGTCCTTTAATATTTACTTGTCAGTTCTAGTTACTCCTTAGATCTGTATTTAGCTAATATTTTCTAACAAAGCATATTGTAAATAAGCAACTGGACTGAATTCTCTGAGAGTTAAAAAAAGATGAACTAGCACCTCCTTCTGCCTTCTTTCTCTGCTCTCTTTTCTCTCTCTTCCCCCTTGCTCTTCTCTACTCTCTCTCTTCTTTTCCCCACTCTCTCCTTATCTTTCTCTCCTCTTTTCCCTCCTCCTCGGTACTGCAGCCTCCCTCCCCTACCAATAAAGACCTTAAAAAAATGAAGTATCTATAATCTCTTCTATTACCTTGCAAAAAACCCAAGTGATATTAAGCACACAAGTGGAGCTAGTATCCTATAACTGTTATAACAAGTTACCCCAAACTTGGCTTAAAACAACATAGTTTATTATCTTACAATATAAAGGTCAGAAGTCCTAAAACCCAGATGTTGACAGGGCTACATTCCTTCAGGAGGCTGCGGGGGAGGGGGGGTGGGAATCTGTTTCTTTGACTTTTTCAGCTTCTAGAAGCCACTTGTATTCATATGTTTGGCTCCTTTCTGAGCTCAAATATAGCAGCATCTTTCAGTCTCTCTTTGACCTCTGTTTCCACTTTCACACCTCTTTCTCTGATTTCTGATCTTCTGCCTCCTTCGTATAAGAATCCTTGTGATTACTTTGGGCCCAACAGATTAATCTAGAATATTTTCCCCCATCACAAGACCTTTATATTAATCACAAGAGTAAAGTCCTGTTTGCTACGTAAAGTAACATAAGGAATTAGGACATGGACAACTTTTGAGGGTCATTGTTTTGTCTATCACAGAGATATACTAGAGTAGCTTTTACATGAAAGAGTTAGGTATAGCTGGAATATAAATTTATTTGGGCACAGTACCAGTGAAAGAAGGAGGAAGAGTATTGGGAGAAAAGGTGGCAAAAGATAGATGAGAGTCAGATCACAGAGGCTTTGTATGACGTGACAAAAAGTGCTGACTCTATCCTGTAGGGAATTGGGCCCATTGAAGAAATTAAAGATTGAAGCAAAGCTTAGCAGGTACAGCCTGACCAGATAAATTAGAAAGAGCTCTGAGACCAGGAGGTGGGAAACGAGGCATGTGGTCCAGGTGAGGAAGTCATGAATTGAGGCAGTCACAGTAGGAATAAAAGGAAAAGTGATGGGCTTGTAGTGAAAACTAGAATTAATGAAACCTAGTGGCAGATTGTACAATTGAGGGAGGAAGGTGGAGAAAGATTCCCGCTGGTTTTATTAAGTTAAAAATTATCTGGAGAATTAATGGCTACTGTTGCATTTCTAGTCTGTATATTTCTTGGTCAAATATGTATTGGAGTTTCAAAATGTTATCTTTTGTGGTTTGGGTTCAGACTGACCCATTGTACATCTGAAATAAAAATCTTGGTTTGGGACCAAACCTCTTTTTAGTGGTACGTCTCTTCCACAGAACATCTTCCTAAGGTCAAGTTTTCCTTCTCAGAGTTCTTTCAAGTGTCTTCTACCTTATGTTTATAATGAAGGATTGTATCAATGAGTCATCTTTTGATAATTTCAGTGAAACACCTCAAACTAATATGAGGAGGGACATTTTTAAATGATGTCAAGCTTCTTTTAAAATAAAATGCTAACTTATAGTATGCATGTATATCTACATGAAATGTATACACACACATATGCACATGCATACACTCAAATGCACACACCATTAACTATTCATTCACAAAACGCTTTTATCTAGGATCTACTATATGCCAGGTGTTGAGGATTCAAAAACAATTAGGGTATGCGGTTACTGCTTTTTAACATCTGTATTTTATTTACCTAACTAAATAATATAAGCTCACTGAGTATAAGGCTATGTTATACATGCTTTTATAGATACATATATAAGTGTATATATGTATATTTTAGAATCACTGTGCTAAAATAAGTCATTGTATAATTAGCACTCAATACATATTTGTATTTCATTTCTAGATTTAAGAACATTGAATAATCTCATCATAGCACTCTATATTTTGCCACTGGTGATTTATGTGCATGTTACAGCTATTCTCAGATACTAGAAACTCCTTGAGGAATGGTCCTTATATAGTCTAACTTTATTACCTTTACAAGCCCTTATGTGGGACTTTGTACATAGCATTCCATGACCAATTGTTACTTGAGTAAATGAATTATTTTAACATAGATAAAATGAATACTTTTTATTGAAGTTTACATTTCTCTGGAATGGACAAATTTAAGTTTCATCTTTAGCTATTGGAGTGACCCTACCATTCATAGATATTGTATATACTCCCCTGCTGTCATTGAAATTGCTGAAGCTGGAAGCACTGAGGCAACACTGGAAAGTGCATTTGAGATGAAATTTCTTCTTTTGCACCAAAGGGAAGTTTTCCAGTTAATTTCTTATAATAGTTATTGTAAAACTTTTTCTTCCTTCTTATCCTTAGGAGATTTTTGGCATATACGTGTATACACATATGTAGGTCATTTCATGAAGGAGGACTAGATGTCCAAAAGGAATCCTGCACAGAAGGGTGCCTGGGAGGAGCCAGGCATGAGCCAAAGCAGCTGCTCCGTGCCTTCGTGTCTCCCAAGACAGATAGCAGCAAACCCTAGGAATGCTGGTGAATAGAAGTGGCCTACAACACTGGGGGTGTTTTATTTTAATTCAGAACATGAATTAGTTCAATTTGGCAGCTTGCACATTCATTCTGCCACTCTGTAAGTTACATGCTGCTCAGCAATGAACAGTGGTGACTTACTGTTTGTTTCAAAGGCATGTTTTTGCATTCTTCAGGAGACGTGCGTGGTTTGTTTTGTTCAATTTTTAATGATACATGATTTTATTTTAAAATTCTTTGGAAACTGGTTTGTATCCTAGGGTTTCCAGCTTTCTGTGAATTGAGAGGAGGTTATTACCTTCTAAGTTTTCAATTAGGAAAACAAAGCATGTTTGGAACCTCCATTGGGATCTTGTAAACTCTTTTAAAGCATGTTCTGAATGAGACAGTTTTTGTGCAACTAGCTCTAATTGTCTGAGATGAGACAATCTACAGAAGGTAATTGGACAGCATCTTAGTTCTGTAGCATGTATAGAGTTGATAAGCAGTAATTTTACTTCTTTGGGTTGTGATTTTGTTTTTGTTTTATTATTGTTATTTTGTTTGGTATACCCTTTTAGTATGTAGTATTTATAGGGGGAATTTTTTGTCAAATTTCAATTATTATTCTCTAATGATAAGGTTCAGGTCATAGAGATTCTTCCCAAAGTCTGCATAATAATGTTCTTAAATTCTTCTTTTTTTATTTTTTTAAATGTTCTTAAATTCTTAACCATTCTTTAGATCTAGTATGGAATTAGAAAGCTATTGATAGCCTTGAATCCCCATGTGCTTTAGCTGGATGTGACATTGAATTCTGCTGCAAATTTAATGTTGTCTTCTGAATTGCAGATGGTAGGTACAGAATAGTATTTATCACATTTCCTTTCTTATGATCACTACCTGAATGATTGCACCATTGACATATTCTGAATTAGACAAGAACATATGCTCAACTAAATTGATACCTCACATAGAACCTTGCACATAGTGAATCTGATTTGTGCAGTTATTTTAATTTTTGGTTATATTCTTTGGGTTTTGTTTTATTTTTTTATGATTCCCCAAACTTATTCCATCATGACTTAAAAATTGAAACTTCTCTTAAACTTTGAAAATTATTACTCGTATTTTCATATTATCCTAACTAGAAGAAGTCAGGCTCAGTATAATTAAGGAAAAAAGTGTTTAAACTTTATAGGTATATGCCATTACTTCTCTTATTCATCTTAAACTTGATTTTTAGTTTATAATCTTTAGTAAGTGCAAAAATGGAATCATACTGAAACCTTTTGGATGTTATCAGAAGATTTTCTGGAAAGCTCTTTTGTATCACATTATCTCCTCTGTAACTCTTTTACTGATGACTGACAACTCTGCAGGAAAACTTTCCTTTAGATAGAAGGGAAGAGAGGAGTCCTAAGAATGAGGCAACTGAGAACACAGTATAGGGAAAGCTTCTGAGGTAGCATATCAAGTAATACTAGAGGACTGAGTAGGTATGTCTTCCCAGCTCTGTTTTCTGTATACATGGCGACACTTTGATGTTATATAATGTTGTCATAAAATAAACCAATTCACCTCAAAGTAGAATGAGGTAGAAAGTATGATGAAAATGGTGGAAATTGCCAATGGATAATATGGTTTAAGTTAAGCATATTTCTGTTGTGAACAAATCTTGAGACAAATGATGTTAAAACCAGATATTTTGAATTAAGGAAAACATCTAGATACTATTTGAGATAATATTTAAATGGAAACACTTAATTAATACTGCTATGTGTTTATGCCACACCATCTATAAATTCATGTTCAATGACAAATTATTAATCTTATATTTAAATTCAAGGTTAAATTTAATTTTGAAGCCTACCTCTCTGGGAATTGAAAGCATACAAAACTGAAATCAACTTACATTAATATGTGAAGAGTTAATGAAAAACTGTTTTCTTGTGTATATGAATGTTCTTGTGTGTTCTACTTTTTTTTTTTTTTTTTTTGGAGACGGAGCCTCAAGCTATCCCCCTGGGTAGAGTGCCATGGCATCACAGCTCATAGCAACCTCCAACTTCTGGGCTCAAGTGAGTCTCCCACCTCTGCCTCCCAAGTAGCTGGGACCACAGGCACCCGCCACAACGCCTGGCCATTTTTTGGTTGCAGCCATCATTGTTGTTTGGCGGGTCCGGGCTGGGGATTCGAACCCGCTACCTTAGGTGTATGTGGCTGGCGCCTTAGCCGATTGAGCCACAGGCGCCGAGCCTGTGTGTTCTACTTTATGCAGATAATTTATATATTCTTTATATGCTTTATATGATTATATAGTGACGTATTTATATGGTATAATTCTTGAATTGGAATGGACATTAAGACATATGTTCTTATCATAAAAAAGTAAAAATATTTTCTGAAAAACAAATTATGTATTCATTGGTACCATATAAACATGAGGTCTTTTAAATTTATACTTTCTTTTGAAACCAAAAGGAGGTTACATTACCTTTTGCAATAGTTGTTTGTTAAAGGAAGAGGGTAATTATTTACCTACTATTCTTGCTTTATCTCAATATTTTGGAATCAATAGGTAGAATGCTTTTAGGTGGTGCTGTTTTTGCCTCTGAATAGCCTGCTAAGTCATTATTAAGATAATAATTTTAAAGAAGTGTCTTTTTCAAAGAAAATATATTGAGGCATGCAAAAGAAAAGGGAAAGGGTAGATCTCTTTTTATCAGGTTGTAAAACCTCTTCTTAGGGTGTTACAGCTAGTATTTGCCATTTCAGTAATCATTTGGGATAGATTTAATTTATTAAACTATATAAGACAGTTCTTTTCTTACAAAATAAAAGATATGATATGATAATTTTTTCATTTAGCACGCATTCAACATATAATGTTTTGAGCTGTCTACTATGAGCCACCTTCTATTCTAGGCACTGGAGATAAAATGACAGGTTATTTTCTTATGGAGAGTATGGCCTAGTGGGCTTAAATAAATAAGATAATTTCATAGTACTCCATGCTGTGAATAAAATAAAACAAGTTAGTATGTTAATGATTAGCAAAGCTAGTTATTTCAGAGAGGCTGGTAAGGAGTGAGCTCTTTGAGAAGATATCATTTGAGTTGAAACTTAACTACAAGAAAAAGCCTAGTGAGAATATGAGAAAGGCACATTTCAAGTAGAAGGGATAGTAAGTACTAAAACACATAACAGGAGCAAATAAGACATATTTAAGAAATATAAATACCATCGTGGCTGAGAGATCATGACCACGAGTCATAAAGTGAATCAAATAATAAAGTTTTCAAAGGTATAGACTCAGAACAATGATTGGAAGGGCGAGGTAGAAGGAAATATTGGAGAGTTATTTGTGGCTCTTTAGGTTATAGTTTGGAGTGTGCATTTTATTCTCAGAGTAATGTTAAACCACTGGAATACAATGAACATAAGAATAATAGGATCTGATTTATATTTTTTAAGGATTATTTTGGCTATGGAGTAAGTGGCTATCTAAGCAATAGATGATAATTACTAAGTCTTGAGTGATATGTGGAAAATAGATAAAGACTGACTTGAGTATAGTTTGGAATTAGAACCAAACAGGACTTGATGATGGACTGGATGTAGGAGATGAGGAATATGGAAGGGATATTATATATCCCTTCTGGACTGATGTTGGGAGTATTTACTAAGGTGGGGCCAATTAGGGAAGGTAGAGGTTACTCTTTAGAAATACAGTATTAAGTTTGAGATTCCCATTTAAACTTCTAGTGGATTTTTCAAGGAGTCTTTAGGCAGCTCAGTGGACAAGTCAAGACTGGATATATAAATGGAAATAGTTACTGACATGCCTGAATGAGATTACTTAAGCTGAGTGTAAGTTATAAAAAAATAGAAATTGTAGGATTGGGCCCTAGGATGTTTTAACATTTCAGTAGCTGGCAAAGAACTGAGATGCAAGAAAAGTGAGATAGAAAATTTGAGTATGATTTCATGGGAGCCCAGAATGATTCAATAATATGAAATCAAATATATTGACTAGGGCTGAGAAGTGGAGTAAAATGAAGACAGAATACTGCTCATTGGATTTAGACACTGTTAGTAATGAAAAGCAATGAATGAATATGACAAAGTATAGACTCGTGTCTAGGCAGAGGTCAAGGAAGCCAGCCTTGAAATCTTACTGTCATTATTAGTGTTATACTATATCAAATTTACAGTCCTCTACTGAATGTAATGATATACTTGTGAATGTTAGTAAATGCCATTAGATATCTAAAGATAATCATGGAAAAGCAAAGAGAACAGAAACATAAATTCCAACTATTTTAGGAGAAAAAAACAGTTAACATTGAATTGATTGAAATTTATTTCACAAATCTGTATTTCTCATGCCCACTGTCCTGTTAGATCTATTATACAATGAAGAGCTATGTTAATTATTCCTGCCACCTGCATCTAATGAAATTAGATGTGAAATTTTTGATAGGTACAGATGGCCATTTGAAAAAAAATATTATTTTTTCTATCAGTTGGTCAAATTTCATAAATTAAAAATGTTCAGAGTATGAAATTAACCCCCAACCTTCTTCATAAGTATAGATAATAAGCACAAGTGACAACTTCCTCAAGCCCAAATAAACTTGTTTTATTTATATTTAGAGCTTAAATAATATCCAATTAAGTGTACCACACTGACACATTTGGATTTATACTCCCTTTGGTAGAGGTTTAACCTACTTAAATTATTTCAACTTAAATAATTGGATAACCCTCTCTGAATTTTGTTCAGGAAATTTTTAAATCTCAGAATTCATATAAAATGAGAGCATAATATGGTATGTATTTGGTGAGTAACAAACTTACCAGTATTGTAATGAAACTCATAGAAAATATGTGGTTAATTATAATTAGTAACATACACTTTGACAAGTTGTAAAGCATTATCCTGGTAAGAAAATAGAGAATATGTGGTAGTGATGGCTCACATCCTACTAGAAACTACGGTAGATAGGCTTTCTATTATGAGGATTTATGTCAATCTGGGTAGTATTAATAGTTGTGGACGAGCCAAAAGCTCCACATTTGTTTATTGTTGTTGTTCTTGTTTCCTTTCTTGATTTTAGTCTTCCCTAAGTCCCCCTCTTTAGAGAGAGTCTGTGTCTTGCAACTCTTAAAGTTGTAATCTACTGTTAGCTTGGATCCTGTTGGTATGGTGGTATGGTATTGGAGAGGGGCAGACTTCCATAATCTTATGATGAAATCTCATTCTTTTATTGGGCCTATTTGTCTGAGAGGTGACTTGCATGAGCATTTTTCCAGTGCTATAGCTTTTTTCCCCTCCAACCTCCTATTCTTCTTTGGCTCTAAGCTCTTCCTTAGAAACTCTTGCCCCTGTTGACTGTGCTTTATTTTTCTCCTTAGATAGGATTGCTACAGGAGGCTGGGGTAGAAGGACACCTTCCTTCAGCAGAGATAAGGCTTACGAAGTTTTTAGACCTTTATTATAGAAAAGGGTTTGGGCATGTTTCTTAATGGTTACATTTCCTCTTCCCCTGTCAGAACCATATGGTATCTTTTCTAAATTTTCACTGTATGAATCTGGTGGAGTTTCAGGAACTAAAGCTCACAAGAATTTGGGAACCTATGTAACTCTATGGCCCCCAGGAGGCTATCACTTTTTATGGCAGTCTAATACCAGCTCCCAGCAGTTCATCAAAATTGGCGTTTGAACTGTTCCTACTTGGTTATGGCTTCTGTTCCAAGTAATCATACCTCAGCTGTAACTGTCTGTATGTTCCTGTTTCTCCAGAATTGAGGGTGGCAGTTTGCCCTGCTCCCTCAGTTGTCTGATGAGTCATCAATTTTCACTTTGTCCAGCTTTTGTTGTTGTAAGTACAGGAGTGATGAGTTCTAAACTATTTCTATATAGAAGCCAAAACCAGACATCAAGTCTTTTTCAGTTGGATATTTAATAGAGGAAAATTTTCTTCGTTTAGGATGCCACATGGAACATATTTTATTATTATTGTTGTATATGTGTGTATTTTTAAAAGTGGTTCACCAGTTTCAAGTTTTAAAACTTGATTTTATCCCATTATTTTCACAGTATAGCTCTTGATTATAAATTTTATGCTTTGGAGTATCAGTTTCCATCTTGAGTAAACTATTAAGAGTACTAATTTCTTATGATGCCCTAAGGGTTAAGTGAGATGTAAGACATCAGTAGTATAGTTTGGCCTATGTCACAAATAGGTACATAATCAAAATATTAATTTCCTCTATTCTTTTCTCTGTCCAATCCCTTTGTGGGTTATTAATGGAAGAAAGGTATTATGAGACCAGGGCAGTCAATAGTTGGGCTAGAGAATGATGGAAAACACAGGAGAAAAAAATAAAACTAATGTGCTTAAGGATGAATTTTCTTTATGACAAAATTATCTTAGATCTTTCAAGTGAAAAGAAAAGCTAAATTTGAAGCTCTACTCTACCACTAGTTGTAAGTCTTTGGAAAAGTTATTTAGACTTTATAGTCTACGGTTTTCTCATAGAGTTGTTGATAATGCAAGTAAGCAAGTAAAAATGTTAGCACAGTATCTGATGCCATTTTAGGACTCAATAAATCTCAACCATTGTATTTTTAGCAATAATAATAATTTAATTATGAAGCCCAGTGTAAATTATTTGATATCTAAATCTAAGATAATGCAGAAACATTTACTTTAATTGCACATACATGGAATTTGATCAGATAGCTCACCATGAAACTTAAAATCTCTTATGTGGAGTGATGATCATAAAGAGATCACTGTTCTTTCCTTACATATATTCAGCAATATTTCTAGAAATGTATTATAAGCAAGAATTGTATAAAGAATACACAGAAGGAGGCGCCTATAGCTTAGTGGGTAGGATGCGGGCCACAAAGACTGAGGCTGGCAGGTTCAAACCCAGCCCAGTCTAGCTAAAGCAATAATGACGACTGCAACAGCAACAACCAAATAGCCAGAAGTTGTGGTGGGCATCTGTAGTCCCAGATACTTGGGAGGCTGAGGCAAGAGAATCGCTTGAGCCCAAGAGTTTGAAGTTACTGTGAGCTATGATGCCATAGGACTCTAGCCAGGGCAACACAGTGAGACTTTGTTTCAAAAGAAAAAAAAAAGAATACGCAGAAAAAAATCAAGTTGTTCTTATGATCCAATGTCCTCTTACGCTATCATTTCTAATACTGAATTTCATACACTCTAACCTGTGAGTTAGTAACCATGAACTCCTAATATCAGTTAATTTGCAGTGGGTCACCCATGTGTCAGGAAGACCTTTCAAAATGGTAGAGTGTATAGAAGCCATCCTGCTGAGGGAACAACAGGCTGCCATAGTCTCCTGGAATACCACTAACAGGAGATCATTAGTAGAAGAAATATAATGTATAATATGCTTAGACACATCTCTAAACCAATTGTACCAGTCATCCACCATGCACAGAATGAATAAATAAATGGAAACATTAACTGTGACACAGGAGATGTATTATTATAAGCCGGAATACACAAACTGGAAAAGGTTTGGGGTTCATTTTGGTAACTGTTCTGAATATCTTTGTTTAAGATTTGTGATTTTTGTTCCAACTGAACATTGCTAGTCATTTTATCTTAGAACATAGGCAGGTAGGTGGCTAAATAATTAATTTTCACCAGACATGTTCTGCTAAGCCTCCCTAGAAGATGACCTTTTTGTAATGTTGACCTGACATATACCTGGATGATGGACGTGTCATTTACTGGCAAGCACTTTTCTCTTTCGGTGGGGAGAGTTGAAGATCATCGGACTTGTAAATGGTGACAGGATCGTGAATCTAGATGTGATTGAGTAGTTTAGTAATGTACATAATTATCATGACTGTCTGAAAGCTCTAGGCACCTTTTCACTTTTGATCATGATTTCAACTGCTGACGCCTAAATTACAAATCAAATGGTAAGAAGATAAATCGTGATGCCAGAGGCATAGCTTAGTCATGCCAGCAATCCTAATATGGGGTTTTGAAAGGGGAGTTTGATTTGTCAAATATAGGAAAGGTTTGTGAAAGAAAACGTTTTACCTGTTCAAAACTCACATGAAAGCATAGCTTTGGATTTATGAAAATGTAAGGAAAAAGGGATTGTTATTTTGGCAAGGCTTGTTTTGAATATCAAACCTTAAAAGTATCAATTTTAAAGAACTAATGATTAATACTATTTGAACAAACAAATGTTTCAGTGCTGAAAGGATGTGTGAATTTGAATTTGTAAATTTTTTGTAGCATAACCGAATAAAAGGCTTAGAAAGACCCTGGTTCATGTCAAATATAACTACTCTCTCTTGTAAAACTGGTAGTAAGGATGGAGACATTTCTATGAAATAATTTCATCAAATGAGTGGTTTAGAATAAGAATTTGATTTCATTTATTACCTTAATTGTATTTTACATGAGAATATAGTCACAGATATACTAAATGTGCTTTCATCTCAGGTTCTGAAAATTGATTAAGGCCTAACAATTTCTGATTCTCACTTGAGGTTTGTTGTTTCTCATGTGAGTTAGGGTTACTGATTTATAACTCAATTCTGATAAATATGTAGGATAGGTAACCTTTAAAAAGTCCCCTGGGATTTTTAAATGATTAAGGGATTTACATTTAAGTTCCTAAATTAAGTAAAACTAATTTTTTTTTCCTGACTTAATAATCTGACTGATATCTTAAGTGTTACCAATAGCTTCTGACCTTCCATATTTTTCTACTATACACTCTGGTTTCTCTAGTACTCTGAGATATTATAGACCAAGTATTTGTGAAATTTTTGAAGTATGTATATATACAGTTCCTGTTATATTTATCTAAAGACTCATTAAAAGTTTTTTGTTCATTTTATTTTTCTCTGGTCAAATTTTTTGTTTTTATCATTTATTTCTCTTTTGTTAGAATAAGCAGAAGATTGTCCTTTTTAAAATTTCAGAATATTAGGAGGTAGTTATAGTGTTTTAAAGTTAGATGCTACAATTGTACTTACCTATCTCATTGGCATTTACTCTTAGGTTATAGTTACATTATAAGACCCAGAGAAACATGTTGAGATGCCAGGTAATTCAAAATGGTTTTTCTGTGTGTGGGTTTGTGTTTATGTGTTGCCACAGAGAATATAATCTGGAACAAATTATTTTTTGATTATTAATACTTATTTTTATTAACTGAAGGATTTGAAAGTGTAAATATCTATGTAACAACTAAATTTCCTATAGAATATGTTGTCATATTAGTGAGTTTGCCTAAGCCTAGATAACAAAATCGACTAAAATAAATATATATACTCTTAGGATAAACTAAAGTTTAAGCCTAGCACATATTGTCACAAAGTCCAAACTTGAGTAATACAAAACAAGAGCCCATTGCTGACAAGAGATTTTCTTAGTTATAAACATTTATAAACGTTGTGCAGGTATTTAAAAATCTCATTTAGTTACACAGATAACTAAATAATCTTTGTGGAAAATAATAAAATTGTTTAAGATCAGAATTATACCAGAAATCCAGTATGCAGGGTGACTTGTCAAGAGTAACTCCAGAGTCAAAATTAAGTATACCTATTATCAAGTTTTATATATTAATTGATATGTGAATATGTAACAACAAAAGTGTATGGATTTTTTTTCTATTTAGGAAAGGATTAAATTAGATTTTCTTTAATTCAATTTGTGATCCCTTAGTATTTCTTTCCATGAACAAAGAACTTTTGTTTTGTTTTTATTATTGAATTAATGCATACACATAGTAATATATATTCTATATTTAGCAATGAAAATACATTTAATGGAATTAAGGTACTTTACCAGAGGATAGTTTATTCCTGAGAATACTACCTAGTTAAATTATTCTTGTATATTCCCAGTATAAAAATGGTGAAATGAAATCTACAAAACATATGAAGGTATTAAACCATTTAGGTTTTTTATAAATTTTTACCAAATGGATGCTTTATTTATCTGTGGAATCAGAAGATTTTGCTATTGATGTTGCATTGATATATACATGATTAAATTATTATTTCTGGAAATGACCCTCAAACTGATCTATGCCTACTCCTTGACAAATGAGGAAACTGACATCAGTGGTGATAAAGTGACTAATGTGATGGTATACAACTAATTTATTGCAGCTAATTGATTGCAGAGCCTGGATTACTATTTTCTTTTCTTTTCTTTTCTTTTTTTGCAATTTTGGCTGGGGCTGGGTTTGAACCCACCACCTATGGCATATGGGGCTGGTGCCTTACTCTTTTGAGCCACAGGCACCACCCCTGGATTACTATTTTCTATGTTTCTTGTTTACTTAAGTATTAATGACATATATATTTTCTTCAATACTGCATTACACCACTCACTGCTTGATCCAGCTACCTTGTTTTATAACTGGCAACAAAACATGGTCTCACTGGGTAAATAGACATGGTGAATGTACCTGTATATTAGTCAAGGTTTTGTCAAGAAAGTAGAAGCCACTTTGGATTTTCCAAGCTGAAAGAATTTCAGCTCCTGGAGTTAGAGGACTATATAACTATTGGAAAAACAGAAAGTAGAGAGAATAGAGAAGCTAATATTTGAGTTCATAAAATTAGAACGTTAAGTGGATGGGAAGACACTGCTGATGAGGTGTTCACTAAAGTGGATGATTCACAGGTGAAGCCCACTCAGGAGATGCCACAGACACTAAGACTCCATTGATTTTGCTAAAACTGCCTTCAGAGACTAATGGCCTGCTCTTCTCTCAACCCCAAAGGGAAATGCTTCTAATTAGCCAAAACAATCCTGAAAAACACCTTAGAAAATGTAATTACACAATTCTCTCTCAACAGAGAAGAGAGTACCAAAGGGCCCACGATGATGCTGAGTTGACAACAGATAACATACAATTCAATAGGAAATAACACTAAGGCTATCAAGCACAGAAAGGCATTCAGCAAAGGATTAAAACAGAAATATGGTTAAAGCTTATGTTCTACATTAAAATAAAAACAAACAAATTTGAGACGAATTGACATGCCTCAAACTAATTAAAAACTAAGCAGGAAAGGTTAGGTATTTATGTGAACTCAGATTTTTTTAAATACATGTACATGTATATGTGTAAAAGGTAGAGAAGTTCTGTGATAGCTCTTATTGTTTGTAAGGTATTTTTTCTGGTTATCTGGTTATTTATTTTGTTCCTAGATATTTAAAAAAATGAGGAATATATATATATTCAGGGTAACATTCACAGGCTCTGGGGATTAGGATGTAGACACAATTGACGGGCCGTAATTCAACCTACACCAGAAATTGTAATTCCAATATCAGTCTCTAAAATTGAAAAATCATTTAAGTTTCCCAAAGATAGGAATTTCTCAAAGTATTAGCTTCTCCTAACCATTATTATGAATATACACAGAAATCTAGATATGTATGATAAAGCTGTAACTGTAATGTTGGTTATTTTAACTTGAGACAGTTTACCTAACCAAAAAGAATTTTTTTTTTTTTGCTTTGTAAACAATATTACCAAGATATTCTCCAGCTTTACTTTCTAACTATTCCTCACCACACCACTGGCCTTCTTAAACTCTGGGGTAAAGTAAGTGCTGTGTAAATGAAGATGAGGTTTGCCACGCGGGTAAGGGCCAGAAATTGATGAGGTTTAATGATGAAGGGAGATATCTCTTTTACATTTTATCAGTTAGTATGCTTTTTGGCCAGAAGAAACAGAAAATATAAATAAAACTGACCTTATTTACAACATAAACAAATACATTTATTATACAACCAATAATCAAAGATGTAGAGAAGACTTTAAGTATGGTTCATAGTTTGAAATAGAGGTTCTGATAGCATTAGATCTCCAACTTTAATCCTCTGTGATATACCAATTGTGTTTCTTCTTTACCCCTCCCACCATTTTGTTTTAGGATAATGTAGGATTCATTTGGAAGGAGGCGTTTCCTCAAGGTTCATCTGTAATCTCATAGTATCTTGTCCACATTTTCAACCCCCTTTAAATTATACTTTATGGTAGTTCTCTGTGTGTGCATTGATAATGACCTGTTAGACCAGGGATTAGCAAATTGTAGCTTATGGGAAAAATGGGGCTCACAGCCTATATTTCTGTGCAGCCCACAAGTTAAAATATATTTTCACGTTTTTAAAGGTTATAGAAAAAAAAGAACAGAATAAGTGAAAAGGACTTCATGTCACTCTCAAATCCTAAAATGTTTACTATCTGAATGTTTGTTTAGAAGAAAAGGTTATCAACCCCTGTGTTAGACTGTTACTACATATGCGATGCAAGGAACTGTCCTATTCTTAACACATTTCTGTTGTGCCTATTACAATATTTTCCACACAGTGCTCTCATTCTTACACAGTTCTTTTCATCTATCCTGTTAGGTTGACCTCTCCTCTTTTATTTGTGGTGGGAGGTGTTATTAATTACAGAGATGTTATTAATTTAAGAGGAGAAAGCTTATTGCAGATGGTTGGTAGAGTGAGATGAGATAAAAATTCTTTCCAATGTCAAAGTATCTAAGAACTAAAAAGAACCTTAGAGAATACTGTGTTCAACTGCATCTTGTTTTGGAAGAAGAAATAAGGCCAAGGGACGGAAGGGATGTGTCCAGGGCCATGGGTTATAATCACCTTGTAAGGAATCATTAGGACCCAGCATGTGGTGCAGGAAGTCCTACTTCCACTGACTCCTGTTATTTTTGTGATGCATCACTGATTTACAGCCATCTCAGACATATACTCAGTTGCTGTATCCATGTCAGGACTATCCCATCCTTCCCTTTTAACCTGGGAATTTCCCAGAAGTCCGTAGTAACTACTGTAAAGAGTGATCATTTCTCAAATGATTTTTTATTTTATTGGGCTTTATTTTCTTTAGTCTATCTCATAAACCTCTTGACATTTCCATGATCCTTTAACACTATATCCATGTTTTTTTTCCCAGTAGTTTTATTTCAGTGGTCCAAGCTTCACCAATATGTCTTTGGCTGCTTTCTAGGATGTCTTATTGATATAGTGTCATTTGTATAATTAGTGAATAAAAATGGTGACAGCAAATATACCAGATGTTGAGTGTAACTTGTGTGATGGTTCATTCAAACATTGCCCAAGACCTTTTAAAGCCCTCGGGTTTATTATTCTCCTCAGATCTCATTCTCATTGATCCTAATCTCATTCCAACTATTAACATGCTCCACATTTATGATGTTTACTATGATACCTGTGTTTCCAACTTGCCTTCTGATTTTTCTGTTGGTTCCTTTTTTGTTTTTCCTTTATTTAGCTCTAATTTTTCCTTCTACCACATAAGTATAGGTAACATTTTTTCTCCTATTGCTGGTGTAACACATTATCACAAACTAAGTGGCTAAGAACAACACAAATTTATTATCTTACATTTCTGGAAGTCAGAAGTCCAAATGGGTCATATGGGCTAAAATCCAGGTTTAAGCAGAGCTGTGTTCTTTTTGGAGGCTTACTATAGGGGAAAATCCATTTCCTTGCCTTTTTTGAGCTTCTAAAAGCTGCCTGCATTCCTTGCCTCATAGCCCCTTCCTCCATCACTCCAACGTCTGCTTTTGTCATCACATCTCCTTTTTCAGACTTTGACCTGCTTCCTTGATCACATGGGGCACACCAGGATAATCTAGGATAATCTTCTCATTTCAAGTTTCTTAACTTAATCAAATCAGCAACATCCACTTTGCCATGTAAGGTAGCATGGTCACAGGTTCTATGGAGAAGGACATAACTATCTTCAGGAGCCATTATTCTGCCTACTCAGCAGATCTCAGCTGCATTTTATTTTTTAATTTTACTGGCACAGTTTAAACAATTAATTTTTTTTTTTTTTTTACAAAATTGTGGTTCTGTGGAGTAGGACATAACTTTCTCAGCTTTCCACCATCAGATCTCAGCTGCATTTTATTTTTTAATTTTACTGGCATGGTTTAAACAATTTTTTTTTTTACAAAAGTGTGGTGTGATTCATAAAGATTATTCTTCTGCATTTTAAACTTGCTATTTGCAAAACTATTTACGTCTATACTTCAACTTCATTCCAACCCAATGGAAGCTTCTATTGCTACTTGAATGGATTCTATTCTAAAAGAAAAAATCCTCTGACACCTTGTTTCATCATCTGGACCATGGATAATTCAAAAGAGTAGCCTAAATTACCTTCCCAAAATTATTCTAGGTTTTCCCTTTTATTTTATGTCTCCTCACCCATACTTCATTCTTTCCCATCACTACACTTTGTCCTTGGTGTCTGACTTTTATTCATTGAAAACTCTAGTCACAATTTCTAGTCATTCTTCCATATTTCAATGGTGACTTCTTCAAATTAATAGTTCTTTTTTACTTCAGAATATTATAGGGGACACATATTTTGGTTAAATAATTTGCTTTAATAATTCTTGATAACACAAATAATGTGTGTTTTTAATCCCCTTTAAATGCTGCCCTTCCTGCCATAGTGTTTTGTTAGTGTACCTTGCTGGTTGTCATTTGTTTTCGTGTTTTATATAACTGTATAGTATCCTATTCTATCATCTTACCACCACCACCTATGGCACTGAGAACACATTCTGCCCAGGTTTGTATCTTCTAAGTTCTGTTCCTATGTTTTGTATACAGAAATGATCAATAATAGTATTACTGAGATGTTATTTAAAATTATATTCTACATGGCTTCGCCATTTAAAATGTGTGTTTAAGAATTCAGCTGCAGCTAACTATCCCTAAATGACTGTCTCCTGATTTTTTTTTTGAGGGGGAAACTTTTTCTGATCTTAAAAAACACATTCTGGTACAACCTTTTGAGTTATTATTGATATCCCAATCATAGCTGTGTTGGATAGATCAAGCATTTTGAGGGTATTTTATATGTCCTGCCTTTTCTGTATTTGTATATTCATTAATTGCATCCATATTAGTTGAGAAGCACTGTGCCAAATGTTATGAAGAATATGAAGATGTGCGTGCCAAGATGGCTGTCTTCTAAAATTTTCTTAAAGGACAGATTCCACTGTGACTTTTCCAACTATGCAACTATAGAGCTGAAGCTTTTAGCATATTTGTGAAACTCCTGGAATTAATTAACACAGTATATGATAGAGCCTAGCTTCTTTTTTTTTTTTTTTTGCAGTTTTTGGCCAGGGCCAGGTTGAACCCACCACCTCTGGTATATGGGGCTGACACCCTACTCCTTTGAGCCACAGGGGCCGCCTTAGAACCTACCTTCTTAAGTGTATTAAAAATGTTGAGACCAATGCAAACTTGATATGTGGCAGGATAGTTCTTTTTAACACATGTATTTTATTTGATATTTATTAGAAATGAAGTTAAACCATCAAAAGGTATGGCTGTTTCCATGATGTGTTGTAAGGTAGTTATCTCAGCAGGCATTCTGATGAAGCATTGCCACTGATGGAGAATGACACAATGGTATGGGAGCCTGCAGAGCTTTCTTTAAAGATAGTTAATATGATGGTGTCAAGATGCTTCGACTATTAGTCCAATGTTGAGAAAATTGCTTGCTTTTCATCCTTGAATACCTATGCAGTTTTTGGAATATGTCATTTTCTGTTGTAATAAATCTTGACTTCCAAAACTTCATAATTTCCAGTGTCTTTCATTTTTCCTTTTACCATTGCTGAACAACATTTATGCTTTCCACTGGAGAAGAAAATTATTACTGGATTCTATTTCATTGGGAAGCACAAACCTGCTTATTTGTGAATCTTTTAACATTTGGATATATGAAAATATATATTTTAATTAAATAAAGCTTCCGACATTGAAAATGTACTTTTGAATAACCATGTTAGCCTCTGATAATAAGGAATGAATCATAGATTAGTGTACTATTTTTGAATACAATTGCAATGACTCCATAGGTTTGATTGTATTCTTATAAACATATGGATGTTCCAAAAATTGCTTCATTGTAAATGGTCTAAATTAGTAAGACTCTAAATTGAGTGACATAGATGTAATGTAGCATGACATTTGAGTTTCAACTTTTCTGAGTAGTGATATTTTGCTCCATCTTGGAAATACAAAAAAAAAAAAAACTATTAAAATGTTGATGAAGAATGAGTGCATATTTATAGGCACAAATTAGCAATACTAAACTATTGTCAAAATATCTACTTACATTTGTTGATTGTAAAGTTCTATAATATGTTTAACAGTGTACAAATATTCTTATTTGACTTTTCACATGCAAATAATGTATTAGTTATGCCTTTTCAATCATTAAAGAAAAATTGTGTTATTTTGGCTATCTTTATAGGGTTAATAGTGTAAGCCTTATTGTCCATTGGCAGACTAAAATGTAAATTTTTTATTTTTAGTTTTTAATGTAGCTTAGTTTAAAGGAGTTTAATTTATGTAACAATTATTGAGTCACTATTGTAGATCGGTGCTCATTTATGGGCGTACAAAGGTAAACAAAAAGGTGTCTGTCCCTGTGAAAGCCTCAGTGTGAGAGAACTTCTGGGGAAAAAAAAAGCCTTTCTATTACCAGGACAAGTTCTATGAAAGGTGGTATGTGGTTACTGTAGATAAAAAATTATATTAGAGGGACAGTCAACCTAGATACTTTTTGATCCAAAGGAATAGACTTAATTCTTTTTTTTAACTGAAGGATATTTTCTATTTAACAAATAATTACTAGGTTAATGTAAGATAGATAGGTGTACAAAACACATGTGAAAGTCTTTGACGTGGAGAATATTATGTTTAAATACAGTGTAATATGTGTGTGTCAGGGTGTCCATAGAGTACTATTATAAATAAAACAGTGTGTTATACCTCATTAACTTACACTATTAATACATTGTGAACTATCCACACCTGAGGTGTCTTATCTACTCTGAAGTTTACTTAAGTTTCCAGATCAACAGTTATTTGTAAGACTCTGTCATCTCTTTGCAAGAGAGATGTCCTGATTTTTGTGATTCTGGGGCACAGAGTCAATGACTCAGTGATAAAGAGTATCTTGATGGAAAGGTTATATCATATTTTAAGATTTGATATTACTAGGACAGATTCATAGAATCATGGAGCAAACATTTTGGGGGGCATACATTAGCTGGTTCCAAAACCCTTTACCTGTAGCATCACTATTCTTGCTTTCAGATGCTATAGTGCTTTTGTAGGCATGGATATTTTTAACCTCATTATTACTGAAGACAAGCTTCTCATTGTAGTATCAGGACATTCTGAAAACAGAGAGAACCAGTACCTTTTGCATGACAAGTTTCTTTGCATATGCAGGTGGTTTGAGAGGCATTCAACATATAGGGAGCAGGTCTATGACCTTAAATTGGCTGAAAAGTTCATTAAATGTATGTTGAAAAGGAGCAGTGTGGATAATTAAATAGAAGTTATTTGAACATAGGCAGTTTTAACATTGGTTGTTGAAGTTGTTGTTTGTGCAAAATATAAAATTTACTAATTAGGATGCCTTTTGGGAAGATTTTAACAGGTGTCACATTTTTATGCTCAGTGGAAATATATACAAAGCATAAATGTTTTCTTTAGCTGTATATTTTTATGTAAATAGCCTCAACTTTCTTGAATTCCTAAACAATTTTATTATCTGAAAACCTAAACTAATCTCATTCTTCACTAGTCTTATAAGCTGACAGTATAAGAGCTATCTATAGGAAAATACATTGTCCTTTTATTCATTAAAGTAATTAAGACTAGACTGGACTAAGGTGAGCATTTACTCCTTGTAAAATATCAGGGATAATACTACAAATAGAAGACTTCCACATAGCATATTTAATACGAAATAGAAAAAGATTATGATATAATGTATAAAAAGATTTTCTTCAGACTTGACTAATCATTTTTTTATTTGTCTGAAGAAACCCCAAGTGTTTTCTTTTTTTTTTCTTCTGAAATTTGAACAATTAAATTTTTCCTTTGCCTACAGTGTTTTTGAGGAAGATTTACATTATGTGGTACTTATTTGTACATTTGATTAATTTTTCCTGTCAGTAGTACTGAAAAAAAATTATTCATTTATTTGTATTTACAGCAAAGGTAACATTAGAGAAGTAAGTAAGATGTAGATTGTTTTTCTCTCCTACAAATATTGAATGTCATTAACATTTTAGTATCTCTTCTGTTCACTTAATTAAGAGCTGAATTATTTTAAGCAACAATTGTATGTTTTAATGGTTCCAAAAGTTTAATCTACCTGTTAAAGGATATTTTCCCCTGATATACTGCCTCAAATTGTTTTCTCTAATAACCCCTTTATATGTATAGTTTATCTCTCTTTACCCAAATAATTTTGCAAACAGCCTGAGAGTTTATGATGTTTGTATTTCTCTACCAGTTTACTCTATTTTTTTTTTTTTTTGGCCCACAACTAAATCTTACATTGGTTTGTAAATTTAGTAACACCAGTCGCTTTGCTACTTGTATACCTAACATCTCAATCTCATTACTCTAAATTGATAAATTTAGAATTAGTCTTTTTAGACTACCTGTCAATGAGTTCATACAAGCAGGAGATCAAAGTCAACATTTAGCATGAGAAAATTAAATGTGAAGTAGCATTTTAAAATGAGATCCTAGTATCTGAACATTATCCCTTATAAACATCAAGTGCCATCGCAGTGAAATATCCAACAGAATATTTCCTATCTCTTAATAATTTCCTCTGTCATTTCCAGGAATTTAAAAGTATAACATGTTTCTAGCACTATAAAATCATTTAAAATGTGAAAAGCTCCTTTCCATGTGCTTATTTGCCATTTGAATATCTTCTTTGGGGAAATGTCCACATTTTTTGCCCAGTTTTTAATTGGGCTGACTTGAAAGCTTTTTTTTTTCAGAGACAGAGTCTCATTTTATTGCCCACAGTAGAGTGCTGTGGTGTCTCAGCACATAGCAACCTCCAACTCCTGGTCTTAGGTGATTCTCTTGCCTCAGCTTCCCAAGTAGCTGGAACTACAGGTGCCCACCACAATGCCCAGCTATTTTTGGTTACAGTTTGGCCATGGTTGGGTTTGAACCTGCCACCCTAGGTATATGGGGCCGGCACTCTACCCATTGAGCCACAGGCACCACCCTGACTTGAAAGCTTTAAAAAAAAGAAATCAAAAAAACTACATTCTGGATTCAAGTCCTTTATCAGAAATATGTTTTCCAAATATTTTCTGTCAATCTGTGAGTTGCCTTCACTTTCCTAATGGTGCCCATTGAAGCAGAATCGTTTTAATTTTGATGATGTCCAATTTTCCTATATTTGTTTTGTTGCTTAAACTTTTGTGTCATATTTCAGAAATCATTTACTAATTGAATATTTTGAAAATTTACAGCTACATTGTTCTACTACGAGTATTATAGTTTTAATTCTTATTTTTAAGTCATTGATTCATGCATAGTTAATTCGAGGTCAAATACAACATA
This sequence comes from Galagoides demidoff, assembly GCA_963574575.1. Taxonomy (NCBI): domain Eukaryota; kingdom Metazoa; phylum Chordata; class Mammalia; order Primates; family Galagidae; genus Galagoides; species Galagoides demidoff. The sequence continues at coordinate 44,056 of CAUYQV010118775.1, forward strand.
ATTTTCTTGTATATAGATATTAAATTTTCATTAAATGTTTGTTGAGCAGACTGTTCTTTCCACCATTGAATTGTCTTGGTGCCCATATCAATAATCAAATGACTAGGATGTGCACTACCTGAAGCTCTTAGTATTTCATTGTGTGAAACATTCCAAATCTTTTCTTCTAGCTACATTGAAATACAATATAGATATGTTATGTTCAATAAAAAATCAATTTGCTGTAAATGGGTGGGGTCGTTTATTAGGTGTATCAATTTTTTTCCAATGATTTGTATTTCTGGTCTTTTGTCAGTACTACAATTTCTTGATTAGTATTCCTTTCTAATCAGTTTTAAAATTGGGAAACATGAGTCCTCCAACTTTGTTTTTGTTTCCAACACTGTTTTTGCTATTTTTAATCCCTTGTATTTCCCAGATGAATCTTGTTTTGGCCAAAAAGAAGCTGGGATTTTGACAGGAATTGCTCTGAATTTATAAATAAATCTATGGAATATTTCTGTTGTAACAATGTTAGATCTTTTGACTTATGAATGTGGAATATCTTTTCATTTATTTAGGTCTTCTGTAATTTCTGTCAACAATGTTTTATAGTTTCTAGTATACAAATCTTGCTCTTCTTCAATTAAATTTATTTGTGTTTTATTATTTTTGATGTTTTTGTAAATCACATGATCATTCATCAAAAACAAATGAATTTGTTTTCTTATTTTTCAGATTGCTCATTGAAAGTGTATAGAAATCAAATTGTTGTGTATTAATTTTGAATCCTCACGGAACTTGGTTATTAGCTCCAATAGGATTTTTATGTATGTGTATGGATTCTCTAGGATTTTCTGTGATCAAGATCATGTTATCTGTAAATGGCAGTAGGTTTACTTCTTCCTTTCATTGTGGATGCCTCTTACTTCTTTCTCTGGGATAATTTCCTTGGTTCAAAATCCACAGTAAAATGTAGAATAGGAATGGCATGTGTGCAGAGTTTTTATCTTCTTCCTTAGGTGGGAAGGATCCAATTTTATACCATATTTAGTATAATGTTAGTGATAGTTTTATCATAGGTGTCCTTTATGGAAATAAGGAAAGTCTCTTCTAGTTCCAACTTTCTGAATCCTTTTTATCATCAAAAGGTGTTGGATTTTTATCAGATTTTTTTCTTCATCTTTGAAATGGTCGTATTGTTTTGGTTCCTTATTAATACAATAGATTATGTCTATAGAATTTTAAATATTAATAAAATTTTCATTCCAGGAAAATATCCCAGTTGGTCATGATATATAATCGTTGTATATCCCACTGGATTTGATTTTCTAGTGTTTTCTTTAGGATTTTTGTATATATTTATTAGGGATTTTGTGTAGTAGTCTTCTAGTTTTGGAATGTCTCTCTCTAGTTTTGGTATCACAGTGGTAATGGCCTCATACAATAAGGTAAGAAGAATTTCATCTTCTTTTTGGAATAGTCTTTGAAGGATTCACATTAATTATTTTTTAAGTGTTAAAATATACCAGTGAGGCAGTGGGCCTGAATTTTTTATGTATGAAGTTTTCAATTACTGATTCAATGGAGAAAAATCTGAAAAATAAGACAGCCATGGGGAACCTTGATAAGCTCTGCCTTAGCTTTTACTTCCTGTTTATGCAGAGACTCAAGAGCAGCCAGAGATGAAAGATAGGGCCATCTCATGTCTTTTCTTGGCCCATAACCCTGCACATACATGTGGCCTACTTGATCCCCAGAAATGTCAGAGATTTTCAAGGTCCCCCACAGCTATCTTAATTTTCAGGTTTTACATTCAATTTTTTTTTTTTGGCTTTTATGTTTGTCCAATGTGGTTTTTGTATCTCAGGCAGCTGTAAAATTAAAAAATTGATACTGATAGTTTTTGCCATACATTTGAAGGATAGACTTTCCTCACTCAGGCAAGTTCGGAATTAGGTTGAATAAAGAGAAGTCCTTGAATGGGCTGTTTTTAGCTAACTGTAAGACAGATCAAATAGTAGTAGTTCTATGGGAGTGGACTTTTGTGAGGAGCTCCAGACCTGGTTAGTTTCCTTCACTGGCTGCTAGGCTACTGTTTTGTTCAAGGATAATACAGAGCTGGGGAGGATGGGATGGGGTTAGGAAGAGGTAAATGACACAACACTTGATGTTCTTACTAAAAATCAGCCATTTTTCTTGAATAAATTCTGTTCAGATTGTTGCTGGCTTTGGGTTATTTTTTATAGTTCTGAAACAGTTGATTTTTGATAATTTTCTCATGTTCTTTTTTGTGTATAGAAACATGAATTTTCGGAATTTCATATTCTGCCTTTCTGGAGGTCCTTTTCATGTGAATACATATTTTTGGTTTTATTTATATATTTCAATATATTGGGGGAGTACACATGTATTTGTTATATGGAGTTACAGCTGTAAATAAACCCATCACTCAAATAGTGTTCATTGTACCCATTAGGTGGCTTTTCACCCCTCCTCCCAACCCTGTTCCTTGATTTCCATTGACTTTTACTTCCCTCTGTACACTTTTGTGACTATTAGTTCCACTTTATTAGAGAGTGCATGTAGTGTTTGTTGGTCCATTCTTTTTTTTTTTTTTTTTTGAGATGGAGCCTCAAGCTATCCCCCTGGGTAGAGTGCCATGGCATCACAGCTCATAGCAACCTCCAACTCCTGGGCTCAAGCGAGTCTCCTGCCTCCGCCTCCCAAGTAGCTGGGAC
>CAUYQV010118778.1:0-11462 GCA_963574575.1 Galagoides demidoff
TTTTGAGACAGAGCCTCAAGCTATCCCCCTGAGTAGAGTACAGTAGCATCACAGCTCACAGCAACCTCCAACTCCTGGGCTCAAGTGAGTCTCCTGCCTCAGCCTCCCAAGTAGCTGGGACCACAGGTGCCTGCCACAATGTCCGGCTATTTTTTGGTTGCAGTCATCATTGTTGCTTTGAGGACCCGGGCTGGATTCGAACCTGCCACCTTAGGTGTATGTGGCTGGCGCCTTAGCCTGAGCCACAGGTGCCAAGCCCAAAACATGGTATTAAAATTGTTTTTTTCTTTTTCTTTCTTTCTTTTTTTTTTTTTTTTGCAGTTTTTGGCAGGGACTGGGTTTGAACCTGCCACCTCTGGCATATGGGGCCAGCGCCCTACTCCTTTGAGCCACAGGCGTCACCCTCTTTTTCTTTTTTCTTTTTATTTTTTTTGAGACAGAGGCTGGCACCGTAACTACTGTGCAGCAGGCACCAAGCCAAAATTACAATACTCAATTCCATTTGACTTCTGCAATTACAAGAGGTGTTCATACGTGATTTGTATTTACCTTTTGTTATTGGTATATATCAAGTATTACAATTTTAAAACCTATTTTTCTTCTTAAAATGTGTATACATTTTTTGACACCTTCTGTATACAACCATTATTTTTTCAATTAAAAATAAAACTTAAAAAAAAATTTGGGTGGTACCTGCAGCTCAAAGGAGTAGGGTGCTAGCCCCATATACCAGAGGTGGTGGGTTCAAACCCAGGTCTAGCCAAAAAAAAAAAAAAAAAATTTTTTTTTAGACCAGGCACTTGTAATCTTAGCACTCTGGGAGGCCAACGTGGGTGGATCACCTGAGCAGAGGAATTTAAGACCAGCCTGAGCAAGAGGGAGACCCCACCTCTACTAAAAAATAGAAAACTAGCCTGGCATTGTGGCAGGTGCCTGTAATCCCAGATGCCCAGGAGGCTGAGGCAAGAGGATATTTTGAGCCCACAAATTTGAGGTTGCTGTGAGCTATGACTTGATAGCACTCTACCCAACACAACAGAGTGAGATTCTGTCTCAAAAAAATTTTTGTTAAGGTTTATTACGAGTGGCTTGGCGCCTGTGGCTCAAGTGGCTAAGGTGCCAGCCACATACACGTAAGGTGGCAGGTTCAAATCCAGCCCGGGCCCGCCAAACAACAACGATGGCTGCAACCAAAAAAAAAATAGCCAGGCGTTGTGGCGGGCGCCTGTGGGACGCGGAGGCAGGAGACTCGCTTGAGCCCAGGAGTTGGAGGTTGCTGTGACCTATGCCACGGCACTCTACCCAGGGAGACAGCTTGAGGCTCTGTCTCAAAAAAAAAAAAAAAAGGTTTATTAGGAGTAAAGGAAGGAGGACTTACAGGGATGCAAGGGGCTCAAAGCAAACACAAGGGACAAACAGTTCAGTCTGCTTAAAGGGAGACAAAAATCTTTTTATGTCACAATTTGGCTGGGATGGCCTTGCTTTGCTAAAAAATTCACTTTCAATAAACTTGGGTAATCTACTTCAAAATTTTCATGTGAGACACTTAAAGTCTACATAAGAAAAATAATACAACAATAAAACAAACTTTAGCAGAGCTGCAACTTCAAAGCTAAGGAACTCCACGTAGGAACAAATGGACCCAAAACTTGGGTCTGAGAAAGTTGGTTAGAAACCAGATCACCTCAGATCTTTTTTCCCTTGACTATAAGTGAAATACTGACTCCTATAGTTTCATTCCAGTAAATGTCATGTTTAATTTGGAAATCTGAAAAAATGCCAAGGACCTTGTCCCCTTACCTCAGGGTGTTACTGGGAGGATCAAATGGGACAAGAGGCCAAAGGCTTTCTGTGCTGTAAAGGGCTAAATGAGGCCACAAGCAGCCGCTCTGCCTCACAGGAGAAGGGCACTGGTGTGTTCACCATCTGACGGCCCCTGCAAGGACTGCTCTCCAGTGACCATCATAAAACTTCAGCCCTCCAATGTTGATGAGCAAACCTCACAGCACCTTAAACCTTCCTTAAGGATTAAAATCGATGCACACAGTGAATGTGAAAGTGACACTTAAAAACCGATATGTATTTTTAACAAATGAGCTCATTCCATAGAGCCAGCTTCTATAATGAAAGCCGTTTGTCACAAATAAGCATATAAATGGAGAAATTAATACATGACGAGATCGTGAGACTTAGGAACAGACTGAGATCGTGAGACTGAGGAACAGACTGTCTTCCCAGTTCTCCCCTCTTCTACCTCTCTTATGATAGGAAAACTGAGGTTATGGTGGGAACCCAGATTAAACTGCAGTTTTCTGACTCTTCTTCTAAATCTCTCTTCTCCTACCAAATAATTTTTTTTAACATTTCAAACACACACAAAAAAATAGGTAATAACACTCAGACTTTTAAAATGTTAATGTTGATGAGTAGCACCTGTGGCTCAAGGAGTAGGGCACCATATACTGGGGGTGGTGGGTTTGAACCCGGCCCCAGCCAAAAACTGCCAAAGGAAAAAAAAAAGTTAATACTGTCATATGCTTCAGATCTCTTTAAAAAAAAAAAAAATTTAAGAGGCCAGGTACGGTGACTCACATGTGTAATCCTAATACTCTGGGAGGCTGAGGCTGGTAGATCCCTTGAGTTCAGGAGTTGGAGACCAGCCTGAGCAAAGAGCAAGGCCGTGTCTCTACCAAAAATAGAAAAACTAGCCAGGCGTTGTGGCAGGTGCCTGTAGTCCCAGCTACTCAGGAGGCTGAGGCAAGAGGACTGCTCAAGCCCAAGAGTTTGAGGTTGCTGTGAGGGATGATGGCACCCAGGGTGACAGAGTGACTCTGTCTCAAGAAAAAAAAAAAAAGGAAAGCAAATAAAAGGATTAATTTAAGCACTGTATCTTTATATATTGGTAGATTAATTCCCATTTCTCTATCCCATTCCCCTATCTCCCTCCCTCTCTGGAGGTAACCACCATATTGAGGTTGTACATATCCTATCATTCTTCTTTGTGTTTTTATATGCTTACCAAATGATGGATTATATGTCCATAAACCAACCACACCATGTTGTCAGAGAAGAGTTGTTCTTCAAAACAAGGAAGAGTCTCGCACTCTGGTATGCTTGCACGCAGTTACAACCTTTTGGGTTTGGGCTGGATATTTCAGAAAGATCCTAGGGCAGATTCTAAAGTCTTTTTACATAATTACCACAGAAGGATCTAGTGAAATATCTTGCTATCATTCAAAGTAAAAAGCAAAGCAGGCAAATATAAACATTTTAATATGATTTCTTTTATCCATCTCAAGTTAATGTTTTATATTGCGAAACACTGGTTTATAATGATGTGTCACTGAACAATTGGGAAAAATGGATTAAGCAATTTAACTGGTATTATAATAATAGGCTGAACACAGTGGCTCACGCCTGAAATCCTAACACTTTGGAAAGCCAAGGCGGGAGGATCGTTTGAGCTCAAGAGTTCAAGACCAGCCTGAGCAACATAGAGAAATTCCAAAAACAATTATTAACAAATTAGCTGGTCATGGTAGCATGAACCTGGAAGTCCCAGCTGCTGAGGCGGGTGGGGCAGGTGGATCACATGGTGCCAGGCACTGCAGGTTGGAGTGAGAAATGAACAGTGCTACTGTACTCTAGCCTGGGAAAAGAGCATGAGAGACCCTGTCTCAAAAAAAAAAAAGGAAAAATAAAAAATGATAGTATCTACTCTTGATTTAAGGCCCAGCTCAACGTCACCACCTTAGTGAATCCATGATCCCCAATTCCTTCAGCAATCATTTATTAAGTGGCAAAGCCCTATAGATACAAAAGTGTGTCAGATCCAGTTCCTGCCCAGAGTTCAGAAATAATTAAAACAATAGTGTTTGACAAATGTACTTATGAAGAGAGAAATTTATGAAGGGCTGGTGGAGCCTAAAGTTTACTTTTCTGGGGCAACTGGAAAAGACTTTACAGAGGAGGTGACATTTCAACTACATTTTGGAGGATGTGTAGGAGGTCATAAAATGGAGGACGGAAGGTGATTCCGGGTTGGGAGACATTGAATGAGACGGTACAAAGGGTGGTATTAGTTTTAGAAAGACAACTAAGGATTGACACTGGAGGTGGAGAGACAAGAAGGCTGGCAACAGTTCACACAAAAGATGACATGAGGAGGTAGGGGGACGGATTTGAACAAAATCTAGACGACAAATTTAGCAGAACTCGATGCCTGACTGTATGGAGGATTGATATAATGTGGAGGAGCTGTGGATGACTCCCGAAACTTCACAAATGAGCGGGTGGTGAGGCCATGATGGAAATAGGGACTACAGTACAGAGGATAAGAGCAGACCTGAGAGAGGGAGTTCAAGGTTAGTTGGAGGAATTTGGAGCTGGAGTTGAAACCTGTTCACGAGATCTTTAAAGATTTCCCTTCCTAGGCCACCAATCACTCCTTCCTTGGCACACAATTGTAGACTATTTACCTTTTCGTGTCAAATTATTTAAATTTGCTGTATTTACAAGTATACAGGGTATCCCAAAATCAGCCCTAAAGTCACCATACATAGGGAAGATGGGAAATCATAGCTGAATGTACCTTTATTTACAAAATAGTCATTACAAAATTTTACAAAGAGGTGGCAAACACATAGAGAATATTTTGTAAACATTTTACAATGACTATTTTGTAAATAAAGGTACTTAGCTATGCTTTCCCATCTTCCCTATGTATGGTGACTTTAAGGGTGACTTTGGGACACCCTGTATGTAAATTTGTAAATTATGGGAAAAGATACTAGGTCTAATCCACCTCCATACTGCTCTTATGGCAGAGCCTTACACACAGAAGGTCCTCAGAGTTTGCATTCTTGAGAAGGCAGCTACATCAGATAAAAGAACTTGGCAGCTAACATTTATCAAAACAGTGAACAAAAGTTGTAAATCGGTGAGTATACATAAAATACCTAAAGTATCCGTCCCTACAACGCCTACTTTTAATGTTGTAGCCAATTCTGGACTTAAAGGAACTCCTTTTGTGCTTATCTTACAAGGTAATCTTTGTATTCCTGTTTAAGGGATAGAACAACCTAAGTCCCAAGTGACTGATTAACTTTCCTGGGGTCATGAGGTTTGCCAGGGGCTAAACCAGGTTTTGGGCAGGCTGGTTCCTGCACCCTGCTCCCCGTCCGAGGTAAGCCGGCTCTGTTACACTAATTCTCAGTAGGTTTGAAAACAGGACGGGTGGCACCCTGTGGCTCAGCAGGCACAGCACGCGGGGGTCTCACTCCCACCGTCTCGGCGACAGACTAAAGCACCCAAACCCAGAAAGTGCCCCCACGGGCACAGCCACCGAGACCGCAGAGCACAGGGCTCACCCCCACCCCGGAACCCGCATCCTCCGCATTAGCTCCACGGGGCCCCCATCGCCCCATCGCATCACCTTTAGCTCCAAAGAAGCCACCACCCCCCCTACCAGGCTCCCAGCCTGGCCCCTCAAGGTCAGAACTCCTCAAACCTAAAGGGCCCCAGGAGACAGAACTGCTGGCCCCCGCCCTCCTCCGCAGTCCTGCGTCGTGGGCTGGCCTGGCGTGCTGCCCCATTCCGCAGACCAGAAGCAGGGGTTGCGACCTGCGAGGGCCTGAGAGGACAAGCGCCCAGTCCCCCCTTACTCTCTCTCCAGGACCCCGCCGGCACTCCTCAGGGCACATGATGGGTGGAACCTTCAGGTGAAGGACAGCAGGAGGGCCAGGGCGGGACAGCCGCCCTGACCAAAGCAGCTGAGGTGCGAGGGGTCTGGGGACGCCCCTTCCGCATGCCGAAGGGGCGCTACGGGCAAGGGGCGTGCCCACCTGCGAAGCCCTGGAGCGCTGATTGGCTGTGGTCACCGAGGCGCGAAGAGGGGGCGTGTCCGCACATGAGCTCTTGAGCTTTTTCCCTTGCGGAGGCCGGCAGTGGGGGACGAGTGTGTGCAAGGCTCGGCCACCTCCTCCTGCTGGGGGCAAAGGGCAGGCAGCTTGCATCTGGACACGGGAGCTTGCGGACTTCTGGTCATGGCAGAAGCTGAGTGGGAGTCTCTGGAGCGCTGCTTAGAGAAGCATATTCCGCCCGCAGAGTTGCGAGAGGTGAAGCGCGTTCTCTATGGAAAGGAGACCAGGTGTGGAGTCTAGGGTTGGGGCCACCGAGTGTGAAGTCTGGGGGGACAAGGGGAGGGCTTCAGGGCTTATAAGGTCTGAATTGGCAGGCAGAGGCCATAGTAGGTTTTAATGTGTTGGTCACTATTCCAGGGTGACCTTCACAATTCACTTCTCCCCAAGGTTGCTGGAACTGTAGGGGAAAGGACTGGTTTTTACTCTACAGGGCTTTCTCCGGCCACCCCTACACTCCTTACCCCTTTAAATGACCAGCTTCCTCCCCAGAGCTAGGCTTGTCCTTCAACCAGGGACATCTAGCAGATGTACTGATTGTCCAGCCCCGGACCTTCCTGCCCTCAGTGACCAGATCCTTGGAGGTAGAGGCTGGCTGAATCTAACTGGGGAGGGAACCTCTCCCACTAACCAGCCCTAAGGAGTCAGTTACCACACTCAATGCATTTTTTGCACTCCTGGCAGGTTGCATGTATTGTTAGGACTTTCTGAGGGGCGAGCACTGCTGGACTCACACTATACAAGCTGGAGAAGACACTTTCCCTTTTAATCTTATTTCTCTTTAGTCCAGTCTTCCCTGTGGCAACCAGGAGGATCCCTTTAAAATGTAAATCATACCCTGTTGCTCCTTTGCTTAAAACTCTTGGAGAGATTTTCCTGGGCTTTAAAATGCCATCCAAACTCTGATCCCATGCAGCTCCTGACTAAATCACCTTTCACTTCCTTGCCCATTTGGTGGAGGCCCCTGCCTCCCCCAGTCCAGCCAGACTGCATGCCCCGTGACCTGTGGCAATGACCCTGCAGCAGGAACTTTGAACAGCTCTGGTATAAGTGGAGAGTATTAACTGGATCAGTGGTCCCAACCATGGCTGCTGTGGGGTTACTACAGGGAGGCCAGACATCAGATCCAAGGGTCTTTTCACAGGTAGTAGCTGGTAGTCAGCATAACTGTCTCTTGGGATGAGATGGTATAAAACTTCATGAGAAAGAGCTACTTTGTACCCAGAGGGGCTGGATGGCCTTCAAGGCCCTTCCCAGTGGGCTCCTGTTGCACTCCTCCTTCCCCCTGCACCTGGAAAGACTAGTAACTGGAAGTGTCTTAGAGTGGGACTCACAAAGAAGGTGTCTTTTTTTTTTTCTTTGTTTTGAGACAGAGTCTCAAGCTGTCGCCCTGGGTAGAGTGCTGTGAGCTCATAGCTCACAGCAACCTCAAACTCTTGGGCTTAAGCGATTCTCTTGCCTCAGCCTCCCAAGTGGCTGGGATTACAGGCACCTGCCACAGTGCCCGGCTATCAATGAAGGTGTCTTAAATAAAGCAGGTGATGTCTCAGATTTCTAAGGGTGGGAATTTGTTTTAAGGATGAGGTGGGCATGTTCTCCTGGGGAAAAAAAATGGAGAGAGCAGGTGGGTGTCTTAGGAAAAGAGAAATAAGTTTTCCACATGGATGATGGGGGGGCACATTCTAGAGCAGGGTTGAGGTCGGGACAAAGGCTACCATGAAAGAGGGATTTTATCTGAGTGTTTGTATCACTCCAGAGCAGGGAGGGGTGATAATAGGTGGTAAAATGGGAGCCAGCGTCTAGTAACCAATGACTGCCAGACCTCATTCTGGAGCTTGGCTCACAAGCATGAAGTAAATGGCTCCCTTTTTCCTCTCTTTTCTGCCTCATTTAAAAACCATTCTCCCAGCTTAGAGGCCTATCGCTCAGTAGGTAGGGCGCTGGCGACATACACCCAGGCTGGTGGGTTCAAACCCGGCCCAGGCCAGCTAAACAACAATGACAGCTACAACAACAACAATAAAAAATAGCCTGGTAGGTGGTGGGCATCTGTACTCCCAGGTACTTGGGAGGCTGAAGCAAGAAAATTGCTTAAGCCCAGGAGTTTGAGGTTGCTGTGAGCTGTGACGCCGCAGAACTCTACCGAGGGCGACATAGTGACACTCAGTCTCAAAAAGAAAAAACGCTTGGGTGGCGCCTGTGGCTTCAGGAGTAGGGCACAGGCCCCATATACCAGAGGTGATGGGTTTAAACCCAGCCCCGGCCAAAACCTGCAAAAAAAAACAAAACTCTTCTCCCACTTAAATTCCTGTTCACTCCTCAAAGCCCAATGTGAACACAGCCACCACTGTCCTCAGCCCCTCCTCTAGACTCCCATTGTGCTCCACACAAGACCACCTTCTCTCCCAATTACAACACTTAGTAAATGTTTGCTAACATTTGAATGAGTTAAAAGGGCCTTTGTCTGTGCCAGACAGATGTAATCCCCAGAGAACATTGACTCTCAATTTTAAGACAGCCAGAACCAAAAAGCACTCATTCATTTGACAAACATTTGTTGAGTATTTATTTTTGTCTCTGGCATGGGGATACCAGGATGAGTAAGCCACAGTTCCTGCCCTGGGGGGCTTTCCATCTTTTGTTGATTGCCTTAGGTTGTGAGAGAAGGATTCAGGGAGAGCTTGAGAGGGTTTGTATGTTTGGGGTAGGTGGGGGTCAGGAAGGCTTCCTGGGGGTGCCATGCAGGAGTTTGTTAGGAGACAGGAAGGGCACATGTCCCCAGACACCAGGGGACATGAGGAGGCAGGAGTAGCCAGGGTAGATCCAGGGGGCTCCCAGGCAGCAGAACTGTGTCCTGGTAATGGTGAGAGCCTTCAAAGAATTTGCCTTGGTAGCTCTGGCCTAGAAAAGGGCAGGTGAAAAATGAGAGGCCTGGCTTAGCACCCGTAGCACAGTGGTTATGGCACCAGCCACATACACCGAAGGTGGCAGGTTCAAACCTGGCCCAGGCCAGCTAAACAATAATGACAACTGCAACAAAAAAAATAGCCAGGCGTGTGGCAGGTGCCTGTAGTCTCAGCTACTTGGGAGGCTGAGGCAACAGAATCGCTTAAGCACTCTACCAAGGGCAACATAGTGACTATGTCTCAAAAAAAAAGAAGAATGAGAGGCCTAATACAAACAAATGTCTGGAGGTGGAAAGGCAGAAGGCTCCCAGAGGTCCCAGGACTGTCAATCACTGGACAGTGTGGATGGCAGACATGGCAAGGAGGTGACGATTGTGCTGGCTTCTAGCTTGGATGCTCTGGTGACTGGTGTTCTCATCTGATGAGGAGCAGCTCTGGAGAAAGCTGATCAGTTCAGCTTTGGATGAGCTGAACCTGGAGTCCTGCTTAATTCTTAAGGCCACTGTCACAAATTACCACAAACTGGGTGGCTTAAAGAAGAGAACTTTAGGGCAACTCCCATAGCGCAGTGGTTAGGGCGCCAGCCACCCACATGGAGGCTGGCAGGTTCAAACCAGTCCCAGGCCTGCTAAACAACAATGACAGCTGCAACCAAAAAGTAGCTGGGTGTTATGGCAGGCGCCTGTAGTCCCAGCTACTTAGGAGGTTGAGGCAAGAGAATCACTTAAGCCCAAGAGTTTGAGGTTGCTGTGAGCTGTGATGCCATGGCACTCTGCCGAGAGTGACATAGTGAGACTCTATCTAAAAAAAAAAAAAAAAAAAACAGAAAACAAAGGCTTGTCGCCTATGGCTCAAGTAGCTAAGGTGCCAGCCACATACATACACACACCTACAGTGGCAGGTTCAAATCCAACCTGGGCCCGCCAAATAACAATGATGGCTGCAACCAAAAAATAGCTGGGCGTTGTGGCGGGCGCCTGTGGTCCCAGCTACTTGGGAGGCTGAGGCAGGAGACTCCCTTGAGCCTAGGAGTTGGAGGTTGCTGTGAGCTGTGATGCCACACACTCTATCCAGGGGGACAGCTTGAGGCTCTGTCTCAAAAAAAAAAAGAGGAGGAATTTATTCTCATAGTTGACCAGAAGTACCAGACCAAGATGTCAGTAGGGTCACACTCCCTCCAAAGGCTCTGGGGAAGAATTCCTTCTTGCTTTTTCTGGTGGCTTCTGGCATTCCTGAGCTTCTGGCAGCCTGTCGTGCCTTTGTCTCCACATGGCCACCTCCTATTATCCCTGTGTCTCTCCTCTGGATGTCCTGAATACTTGTCATTGTAGTTAAGGCTTACTTGGACAATCCAGGATGATCTTATCTTGAGATCCTGATCTTAATTGTATCTGTGAAGAACTTTTTCCCAAATACAGTCATAGTTCTTGGGTTCCAGCTATTAGCACAGGGACACAATTCAAGGCTGGGCTTGTGATGTATCCTGGACACAGTCCCTCCAGGTAGAGGAGGAGCAAGTGTAGTGTAAGAGAGGCCCAAAGATTATGGAGAACCTAGGTAGTAAAGGGGTCAGAGGAAGCGGAGACTTTGCGGGAGACTTGAGTGAGGATGCAGGGATTGAAAGGACACAGGCAGGACAGAGAAAGGAGTGAGAAGGTGCGGAGGCGTCTGGTCGGTGAGGAAGGCAGGGATTCACCGGCTTGAGCAGTGGCTGGTGGCAGTGTGCAAGGTGAGGAGTTGGAGGTGGCGTCCAGGCTGAGGGGAAGTGTGTGTGAAAGTTCCTGCACAGGGAAGCAGAGGCAGCAAGTTGAGGGAACAAGAGGAACGTGTGTGGCACGCACTGGTGCCCAGGCGTATTCTTTCTCTTCTCTTTTTTCAGCAGGAGAGACTCCGACGGCCTTAATGCCACCATTAAGGTAGCTCTTCAGGTACTAATAGGAAAGGCATCCAAGCTAGGTATATAGTTAGTGAAAAAGGCAGGTTGAAAAGCAGAAAATACAGAATGATGCCTTTGTATTTGTAGCACACACACTTATGCAGGAAAATACTGGAAAGAAACATAAAACATTGCTCAAGAGAGGTTGTCTTTGAGGTCTGGGACTGGGGCTCGGGCGGGGTGGAGAGGGGAACTTAGTTTTCATTTTATACCTTTTCCCACTATTTGACTCCCACCCCCACATGAGCTTGTGTTTCTTTTATAACAAAGCTGTAGTTTAATTATTTAAAATGCTGATGGTAAAGAGCCATTAGAGGGGGAAAGCTGAAGTTGCTGAGGCGGCAAGAGCTGGCATCCTCAGGAGAGGTCTGCCTTGACCCTGGGTAGGAGAGGCAGGGTCGTGGCCAGGATGGGAAGTATCGGCTTTCCTCCTTAAAGTTGGAGGCGAGGCCCTGGTCTCTGCCCTCTGGGCCTGTGGCTGATAAGTGCCTGCCTGAGTCCTTTCTTTTTTTTTTTTTTTTTTTTTTTTATTAATTGATTTCTGTGTACATTGATGCCAACATGGGGTACATTGTGCTGTTTCATATACAACTTGAAACATCTTCATCAAGCTGGTTAACATAACTTTCATAAAATACCATAGATTGGGAGGCTTATAAACCACAGAAATTGATTCTTCACAGTTCTGGAAGCTGGGCACTA
>CAUYQV010118779.1:0-14724 GCA_963574575.1 Galagoides demidoff
TGATGGCTGCAACCAAAAAATAACCAGGTGCTGTGGCGGGTCCCTGTGGTCCCAGCTACTTGGGAGGCGGAGGCAGGAGACTCGCTTGAGCCCAGGAGTTGGAGGTTGCTGTGAGCTGTGATGTCATGGCACTCTACCCAGGGGGATAGCTTGAGGCTCCATCTCAAAAAAAAAGAAAAAGTTTGTACCCTTTGATCAACAGCAAAAGCACATTTTTTTTTTTTTTTGAGACAGTTTGCCCTGGCTGGCGTGTAGTGGCATCATCATAGCTCACTGCAACCCTAAACTCCTGGCCTCAGGCAATCTTCTTGCCTCAGCCTCCCAAGTAGCTAGGACTAACAGGCACAGGCTACCACACCTGGTTTATTTTTTCTATTTTAGTAGAGTTGGAGTCTCTCCTTGTGCAAGCTGGTCTCAAACTCCTAACTTCAAGCAGTCCTCTCGCTTCAGCCTCTCAGAGTGCTGGAATGACAGGCATGTGCCCAGCCAAAGGGACATTATTAATGATGATTGATCCCCACGTGTTGTACTCCCAAATCCCTAAACAGGACAGTGAAGTCATGGAGCCACAAATACCGTCCGAGCTTCTGAACCTTTGCCCCCTGATCTCCATTTTATCAATCTTTCTGGAAAGCAGAAATCAGAGAAAGAAGTATAATGAAAAGAGAACCACCACCGTGGACCACATTTGTTTCTCTTTTTTGTCTTTTAAATTTGTTTTTCATTTATCTGTTTTAACACAAGCCACACCTCTGGCCATAGCTGAGATTGGGTTGAGGGCAGATGGTTGGTGAATCAGAAGTAACCAACTGTATCAAGTTTGCACATCTCCATGGGGACCAGGATAATTTCGGTCAGACATGTTACCATAGATTAATAATTACATGGTTTATTTTAAAGTGTTAAAATTAGGCACACTGTGACCTCACAGGTGTTATTGCTCAGGATGGGGCCAGAGTAGGCAGCAGGTGTTACAAATGATTTGGGCTTAAAGGAAATATTGGGTAAATTAGAGAACAGCTGTAGAGAGCTAGGGCCAGGCTGGTGAAATGGGGGTGTGGGGTGGTGATCAGGTTTGGGACAAGTAGAGACAGGAAGAGACAGGGGAGTAGAGAGCGGATCATGAAGAGAGCTGGTGTTTATTGAGTTGTTATGCTTGAGGCACTCTTCTAAGTGGTTCACACTATTTAACTCATTAAATCTCCCAACCCTCCTGTGAATTAGGTGCTGCTGAGGCTCGGAGAGGTTAGACACAGGAATTGTGGCCAAGGCAGAATGTGAACCCAGGTAGTCTAACTCAGAGCATGAGCTCCCATCTCTGCACTCTGCCAAACCAAAAACACTAAGAAAGCACAACTTAAGACCCAACTCTACAATCAGTGCACTAACAGATCCCAACTGTGCCTCTGTGTTCATGTCTCTAAAATGGGACCAAGCACAGGGAGAGGCGTCTTCAGAGGCAGTTGTGTGTTGATCCAGATTTGCCACGTGACGTGGAGCCAGCCCCTTCCCTTCTCTGGGGTTTGGTTCCCATCTGCTTTCTCCCCACCGCTCCCTATGGGGACTGCCCCAGTGCTTGCCTTGAGGCAGATCCTCCAGGTTCTGTGACGCCCAGGAGTGTCTGATGCTGAGGAGGCTTCACAGCAGCACGGAGCCAAAGGTGCCCACCGTCCCCCGCCCCAGGCCATGTGGAGCCTTGGTGGGACAGCCAAGCTGTTGGGGCTGTATCCCAGCAGTGCTGTAATATCCCTGGGGAATTTTAAGCAAGTAGGTAGCACGATCAGTTTAAGTTTTGATATGGTGAGTCTGACTACGGGGTAAAGAACAGATTTGGGGCAGGGTGGAATGGGATTGGACAGGAAGGCACCTGTCACACTTTCAGGCTAGAGGTGGCTCAGATCACAGAGGCTGAGGTAGAGTTGAGTGGAGTGGGGAGGTATTTAGAGAGGTGAGTTTGAGTAGCAGCTGGGCAGGGAGGTGCTCAGGTTCTTGGCTTGCCACTGGGAGGCCTGACTGGGAGCCTTTAGAGCACCTGAACTTTTGCCCCCTCCCGGACCTCCATTTCAGGGACTTTGCTGGAAAATGGAAGTCAGAGAAAGAAGTATAATGAAAAGAGGGCCATCACCATGTACCGCATTTTTTCCTCTTTTTTTTTGTCTTTTTAATTTGTTTGTTCATTTATTTATTTTAGCACAGGCCACACCTCCCTCTCAGCACAGGCTAGGAAAGGCCTGACTCAGCCATCCTTTCCTCCATCTCTCACCATCACTGATTACCCTGCCCAGAGCAGAAGGGGCTCCTGCCAGGGCTGAATGTGGCCATTCCTCTTGAAGGAGAGTAGGACTCCACTCCCTGTCTGCTGGACAAAGGACTGCACTTGGATGCAGGCGGCTCTGGAGGGAGAGGAGTTAGGGCTCTGTGAGGCTGGTCCATGCAGTCTCCTTCCTGAACCTGGTTCTGAGCCTACTGAGCAAGTGAGGCTGGGACTGCTCCTCTGCAGAGGGGCCCCTTAGCCAGTGGCCCTTTGGGGTGTGGGGGATGGGAAGGCTGCAGTGCACCGCAGCGGACCTGGCCAAGGGCTCTTTCTTGGTCCAAGTTGGTGGTAGGTGTATAGTGTGTTGCATAATATGTTGTTTGCTCTCACAGTTCGAAATAAAAGGCAAACAAAGTGATTTTTATTTTTATTTTTATTTTTTTATTTCTTATAGCATAACTGTGTACATTAATGCAATCATGGGGTACAGTGTGCTGTTTTCATATACATTTTGAAATACACTCATCAAACTGGTTAACATAACCTTCATGTCATTTTCTTATTTATTGAGTTAAAACGTTCATACTCTGCTTTTAGAAAGATTCACTTGTACCTTTGTAAGATAAACCATAGAGGTGACTCCACCAATCACCCTCCCTAAACAAAGTGATTTTTGGAGGAAGAAAGAGGTCTCACCAGAAGGGTGGCCTCCTGAGTTGGGTCATGGCTCAGCCTGGAGTCCTGTTTGAGGACTGTTTGTGCCTCTGCAGACCAGTGTATAGCCACAGCACCCCCTTAAGTCAGTGAAGATCGAGGCAGGAATAGGTCCTGACATATGCAAGCCACCTTGTCCCTTCTCTGCCTGGCCTTACAGCTCTTGTGGGAACCCCTGTTCTGCTCTTGACGGAGCCCCTATTGCTTGGACCCCCAGATGTTCTGGAGCTAGGTTGTGACCCCAATGATAGACACCTGAGAAGGAGCTCCAGGGTGGGCCCCTGGTTCACCTGTAGCCTAAGGCCTCCTCTTTGTCTCCAGTCCCCCCAGCCAGGCTTCCCTCTGGACCAGGGGCTGAGGCCAGTGCCCTCTGCCTTCACGAAGGCTGGGCTGTGGTTGGTCTGGCCATCCAGAAGTGATGCCCTCTTCTCTTGCCTCCGTCCGTCTGTCTATCATTCCAGCATCTCATCCTGGCACTCCCAGAGGGCAGGAACAAGTATTTGATAAAAATATAACAAGATCAGATTTTGAATATAAAGAGAAGTTGTCTGGGACCATATTGCCAGTGGCAAGAGGGAGCTTCTGAAGGTTTTTTTTGTTTGTTTGTTTTGTTTTTTGAGACAGAGCCTCAAGCTGTCCCCCTGCCATGGCATCACAGCTCACAGCAACCTCCAACTCCTGGGCTCAAGCGAGTCTCTTGCCTCTGCCTCCCAAGTAACTGGGACTACAGGCGCCCGCCACAACACCCGGCTGTTTTTTGGTTGCAGCCATCATTCGAACCCGCCACCTTAGGTGTATGTGGCTGGCGCCTTAGCCACTTGAGCCACAGGCACTGGGCCACATCTGAAGGTTTTTGAGCAGAATGGGGAACAGCAGGATGTAAAGCAATCCCTCTGCTACGTGGAAAAGAAGGCTGAGAGTGGGGAGCAGGGCAAGCAGGTGGCTGTGATGGGGCCAGAGCTGCCTCTGTGGGGATCCCTTATTTGTAATTGTGTGTGAGTTGTTCACTTTTGAGGACAGGAACCGTATCTGCTTTATTCACCAGTGTTTCACCCCGTGCCTAGCCAGTGCTTGGCATAAAGCAGGCAGTTGATAAGTAAACGCAGGTATTCATTATTTAATTAATTAATGGAGGTGCTTGCATAATCGTCACAGGTGTACAGATAGATTATTATCACACCTGTATGGGCCTCACAGTGTCTGCCAACAAGGTAAGACAGGAATCATTATTCCCACACAGCTGAGGTGGAAAGCGTTACCCTGAGGCATAGCTTGTCCATGATCTAGCTAATGGCGAGGCTGGGACTAGGACCTGGAACACAACTTCCTAGATTCTGTCCACGATATCACTGCATGCCATATCCAAGCCCAAAGGACACAGCACACCTTGAGGACTAACCCTGCTTCCTGGCCAGGCCAGTTCAGACCAATAAGATTGAATATCTCCTTCCCTGATAGTAAACTATTTGGACTTACCTTCAACATCACAGCCCATTTCACATCTAACAAGGAACAAGTCTGTCTCAGCATGTGTAAAGGTACTGGGGCAGCCAGGAGGCCAGCGTGGAGACGGGGAGTAGAGGTTTACACCTGGGTCTTACTGGTTTCCCTGCATTGCCGTGGAAGGGATAGGACCCCTGGCGGGTTTATTTGCCTTTGCTGAAGAAGCTCTAACCCTTCTCTCCCCTGCTCTGACCCAGCGCCTACACAGAGCCCTACAAGGTCTGTCCCATCTCAGTGGTGGCCCCAAAAGAGGACCTCACATCGGATGAAGAGCAGAGAAGCTCGGAGGAGGAGGACAGTGCTCCAAGAGACCCCAGCCTCACCCACAAGGTAGGATGCCCAACCAGGGAAGGATCGATGGAATGTGCAGGTGGCGAGTGACAGTGACAGCTCTGCTCCTTCCTCTCTTGGTGCAGAGAGAGCTGTTTGCACACAGTTGAGTACAGAGGTTCGGTCACCATGCAGGGCTCCTTACGTCACAGCCCACCTGGTCCTGCCTGGTGATGCGAGGGCGACTGTTCCTGCTGACACCCTCTCGGGTCTGAGGAGGTTTGGAGGTTTCCAGAGCCTTTGTGGGTACAGTAGAATAGAGCTGCCCAATTTAAGTCACGATACCCTTGGATTCCAGGGACCTAGGCCCCTGGGCCTCAGTTTCCTCATCTCTGAGGGTGGAAATCATGAGGATGAGTTGTGTTAAAGGATATAAACTAGTTTTGTGAGCTGAAAAGAGGATTTTAGAAGGAAATCTGGTTCCCCTGGCCTTGCGGTGGTGGTGTTGGTGGTTAGGGCTGATGGAGGAATTTTGTTCGTCTGTGGATTGATGGTGATTAGGCCTAAATCATGGTGAAGACCCAGATCTCCTTACTGGGCACATCAGTGCCAGTGCTAGTGTTATATATGGTCTGTGTTGAGTACCCTTGGTGAGCTGGTCTGACTTGTTCACAGACGTGGTCTCAGCCCTCCCTCGCATACCTTCTAGGAGTCAGGAAGTGCTTCCCACATTTGAAATCTGCAGAAACAGCCAGAGGGCCAGAACTTCCCAGGGACACACAGCTAATGGGTGGCATCCCAGGCATCACAGGGTGATGCGGGCCAGGAGTTTAGACACAAAGGACACCAGTGCTGCAGTGGAACAGGCTAGGAAGGTTGAGACCAGCCTGAAATCCCCCACCCATCATCTAGGCAGTTCCTGCCTGTTGAGGGGCAGCTGGGAGGCAGGGCGCACAGCCCCCCATGCCACAGACCTCCTCAGGCACCTTTTTCTGTGAGTCTCCCACTCCCCATCCTCCCTTCCAAGCCTGGGTTAGGTTTGTCACGTTGTTTAAAGAAGGCTGTCATATGGAGAAGCAGACAGCAGAAGGGCTTGCATTTACCAAGCGTTTGAGAAGTGGGGATGTCTTTCATTTTGTTTCCATACACTTAATTTCTTTTAAAATTTCATTTGTCCCTCTGGACAGTGTTTCCAGTTACTTCCCAAGTGCGGGGGAGCCCTGATGAGCTGTTGCCCACTCTGGCCCCTCCTCCTCTCTGCCCCCACCTCATCAGGTCCTTCTCCTTCCACCTGCTCCTTCACTATCCCCCGCCCCTGCCCTTCTCACATGTTTTCCCCACATCTCCCTCTCTCAGTACTGGACTGTCTGTTTGACACTGTCCTGAGTGTGTCCACGTTTGTCATCTCTTTTACTTCTTACAACTTCAAAGTCACCACTTTTATCCCTGTTTTACAGTTGGGGACACAGAGGTTCAGACAGGTTAAGTAACTTGACCATGGTCACACAGCTGGTGATCAAAGGGTTGGGGCTCACACATAGGCCTCAAGTCCAGTGATATTTGTCACTTTAGGCTTTCTCTTACCTCCCCATTCCTCGATTCTGCCAAGAAGTAATTATTGGTTCCTTTGAGAGAAGGGAGGGTGGGCCTTGACTCTGTGGTGCTCATTTGGAGATGATTTTGACTTTTTAAGACATCCCTGGGGTCATGGACTCTGGGAGAAGAAAGAGATAGTTATCATCAGCGATTTGGTCTCCACACTAAAATGGGAGTCAGGTCTGGGCACCAGCCCGGGAGACTTAAAGGACCAAGGAGGCAGTGGGGCTCCCGTGTGCAACTGTCTGCATCTCAGGGTCTCCCACTTTGTGATGATGCCCCACCACCATCACCACATTCTCTGTGAAACCTTTCTCTGGGACCTCCTGTATCTCCTCCTACAGCCGTGTCACCACTGGCCAGTCACTCGGCATCATGGGGCCTCAGCCTCTCCATCTCTAAAACGGGAACAATAATAGTAACTCCCAGATTGTTGGAGGGTTGAATGAGAACATAAATGTGAGAGTTCCAGTCACATAGGACATAATTATCTGTTGTTTCTGAATCTGAGCAGTGGAGTGGAGGGGAGAACAGGTTCTGGCCTGCTCAGGACCACTGTGAAGACGCAGATGTGAAGTTGTGGGACCCTGGACATTGGCAGTCAATTTCCCCGCCGTTTAGCTTCCTGTCTGCTGTTTGGAGACCCCCAGGAATCAGGAGCTGGCAAGAGGCAGCTGGGGATTAAGAAGTTGGAACCCAGCTTTGCCACTTGCTAGCTGAGTGACGTGTGTAGCTTCTTAACCACTCTGATTCTTAATTTCCTCATGTGTAAAATCAGAACAATAATGGCCTCTGCTTCAGAATGGTTATGAGAATAGATAGGTGTAGGGAGACTTAGAATGATGCCTGCCACACAGGAAAAGGACATGCAAAGGTCAGAGCTTTGGGGTGAGACTGTGGCCCAGAATAGAGAAACAGTGGCAACACCAGCAGTCACCAAGGTGAGGCAGCTCCCGCCCCAAATAGGAGCCCCTTACATGACCTACAGGGGCCAGGGTCAGGTGAAGCACCCTGTCCTTCTGAGGGCACTGAGGCAGGTGTGTGGGTCCAGACTCATCTTTTCAGCAGGTGGGATGGTTATCTGGAGCCCAGACTTCTCATATGCTGATGAGAATGAGGGTCCCTGCCCTCCTGCCCTCTCCTCTTCCCTGATGGGGCTTGTGTGATGTTTCAGAGTTGGAATCACCTTCAGGATTTGCCTTGGGTAGGGTGTGCTCTACCAGATTGTCCTCATCACTTATCAGATCATTGTAGATGATTGTTGAAGTCCCCTTGGACTCGCATTCCTGAAGCCTGTTCCCTCACAAAGCACATTGTTTTATGGGTTGTTATCTTTACGGAGGTTGTGTCACCCTGTAAGACGCCTGCAGTGACTTGGTTGGGTTCTTTCAGTGGTATGGTAGAGATTCCTGAGCAGGTACCTGGAGCTCTGAATGCCACAATCCCCCTTTTCCTGGATGTGCTGGGGGAGGTGCGGAACGTCTACAGTGAACATCTGTGGTGTTTCCCATTTGTTTGCTCTCCCATGAGCACTGCCGTAAACCAGTGCACACGGCTCCCTGCACACTGCGGAGGGTGGGGCAGAGAGCAGGCACAGGTTTAGTCCCCATATTGCAGTCCCCTGCTGCAGTTTAGTCCCCATAATGCAGTCCCCTGCTGCATTACCTGGAGGGCCCTTTGGAGCAGGCTCCCCGGCCCTCCTCTGTGCACGAGGGCTCCCAGCTCCCTGAACTGCAGTGGGGGTGGGAAGGGAATGGGGAGAAGGGTCATTTACTCCAGCTCCTATAAGCAGTGGGATTTGGGTGGGCTGGGAGTGAGGAGGAGGGTCATTTACTCTTTATTCATTTGTCCACCTCTGTGTTCAGAATTCCATTTCTCCAGAAGGCAAAGACCTCACTGTGCCCTGGTCACCTGGTGTGGGAAATAGGACCGAGGGTTTCCCATTTCCACCACCTCAGAAGAGCAGACAGGCAGGGTGTGAATGACGGCAGGGTCACCCATGCCGGACCTCAGGAGTCATGTTTGGGGGTGCAGTGGTGAGCCCCACCCTCGCCAGATGTTTCAGGTCAGGAGGGGAGAGGTTTTTGGAACAGGGCAGGAGGCTCAGCCCAGCTGGATCACCCATGCGTCTGACCTCTCCTGCTCTCCCACTCAGAGACATACAAAGGGTGTAGGTGGAAGGAAAGAGGGAGGGGAAAAAAGGAAAAGCGAGAGGTTCATAAAAATAGCTCTTCTTATGAAAGGGTACATTCAGAGGCTGTCTGGCCTGTAGGTCCTCCCTGACAATGAGCCGAACGGGGACTTTTCAAGTTAAATACCAGTTCCCAGGAGACCAGCCCCAGAGCTGGCGGCCCCTCCCAGGGACCCCCTCCCTTGTCTGAGTCTCATGGCCGTTTTTACTTCCCTCAGTCTGGCCCGGGTTCCCGTGGCCCTTGCCCTCCCTGGTCAGGCATCTCCTGCACAGCTGGGCCCACATGCCCGGTCCTCTGCCCTACCCAGCCAGCTGACCTGTGCCCCCAGTCCTTGCATCTGTAGCCTCATCTTAACCGTTGCTTCTGGTCAAAGGGTTCATTTGAGCCCTGGCGGTTACCACCAGGCCCATCCCCAGCCTGGGCTAAACCTGCCCTTTCTCACGCCGCACACTTCTGAGCCAGATGCACAGGCCTGCCGCTGGCCTGGCTGCAAACGTTCAGTCTCCTAGTCCTCGGGCTGCAACCTGTACTTCTCATTCCCAGAAGTCCCAGAAAACAGCCCTGGTCGCCCATCAGACTCGCACTCCCTCCCCTTTGGGCTTCTCTTTTCTCTTTATCTTCCCTCCCTTGTTTTTGGGCCCCTCCTCTTCTTCCACAGAAACATACTTCATACGTATTAATACTTCCTGAGCAGCTGCTTTATGCCAGGCCCCTTCTGAAGGCTGAAGATACAACAGCAGGGACAAGTCAGACCCAGTCCCTGCCTGCCAGGTGGGGTTTTATATTCTAGAGAAGGTGGGAGACAAGCTAGAAAACTCCCAAGATGGAGTTAGCTGGTGACAGGTGCTGTGAAAGGCCAAACTGACCATAGTGAGGGACAGAGCTCCTGGGGAGGGGCTGGGTGATCTTAGATAGGGAGGCTGGAGAAGGCCTTTCTAATTTTTTTTTAAATTGTGGTAAAATTGATCTAACATAAAATCTGCATCTCAACCAGTTTTAGTCGCGCAGTTCAGTGGCAGTAAGTCCTTTTACATTGCTGCAAACCATCACCACCATCCATCTCCAGAACTTTTTCATCTCCCTGAAATGAAAGTCTGTTTCCCTTAGAACACTAACTCCCCGTTCCTCCTCCCCCCTTCCACTTTCTGTCTTGTGTGTTGTACTGCCCTAGGTACCTTGTAAGGGTGGAAATAACGATGTTCATCCTTTTGTGCTGACTGGTTTCACTTAGCACTATGCCCTCCAGGTCCATCCACGTGGTAGTCCGGGTCAGGCTTTCCTTCTTTTTGAGGCTGAGTCGTATTCTGTTGCACAGACAGACCACATGCTTCTCATCCAATCGTTAGTCTGCAAACACTTGGATTGTTTTCATCTCTTGGCTGTTGTGAATATTGCTCTGTACCTGGGTGTACGACCCCGTTTTCAGTACTTTGGGGCATATACCTAGACATGGAATTGCTAGATCATGTGGTAATTCTGTGTTTTGCTTTTTTGAGATACCATCAGATAATTTCCCACAGCTGCCATGCCTTTTTACATTCCTACTGATAGTACAGAAGGATTCCAGTTCCCAGGGAAGCCTTTTTGATGAGGTGGAAACACTTTGAGCAGGGAGCTGAATGGTGTGAGGGATCAAGAGGTACCAAGCTTGGCCGGGTGTGGTGGCTCACACCTATAATTCCAGCGCTGAGAGGCCAAGGTGGGTGGATTGCTTGAGCTCAGGAGTTAGAGACCAGCCTTAGCGAGAGCAAGACCCCGTCTCTAAAAATAGCTGGGTGTTTTGTCAAGTGCCTATAGTCCCGGCACTCAAGAAGCTGAGGCAAGAGGATCACTTGAGTCCAAGAGTTTGAGGTTGCTGTGAGCTATGACACCATGGTACTCTGCCAAGGAAGACCAAGTAAAACTACGTGTCAAAAAAGAAGTGTGAAGCTCCAGGGACAAAGCAGAGCAGTGGGATGGGTAGGGATGAACCTGTGAGCTTCTGGGGGGGTCAGTGTGGCTGGAGAAAAGTGGGGTTGAAGAAAGCAAGAGAGCTGGGTAGGGAGATTCTTCAGATCTTCCCCCACCCACAACCATATTCAAGCCTCCCTCAGTCCTTCACTTGTCTTGCTGCTGTAGTTGGTGCAACACTGACCTCCATGAGCCAGGCCCTCTTCCCCTGTTCACACCAGAGCCCATCTTACCCAACACCTGAGCCTCAGCCCTGGTGGCCTTACCCTCCTTGGGCTCTTCCTGTTCCCACCACCGTCCTCTTCTGGTCCTCTTCCTACTTCTCTGACTCAACTAGGCATATTCCTCCATCTTAGGCATTTCCCAAGGCTCAGCTGACCCCAGCCTGCATCCCTTGTTCTGTGTCCTCTGTGTGGGCAGCCCATTCCAGGCCAGCTGCAAGCACTTCACAGTTTGTAATCCCAGAACAGACCTTCTGGTTCGACCCCAGACTCAAGCTTCCAGCTGCCCTTGGAAGTGCTCCAGACAACAGACAACTCAAACTCATCCTGAATTGGGCTGTTCTCTTCCCATCCCTCAGCCGGCCTCTCCTCTTGTGTTTCCTATTCTAGTCTCAAACTCCTGGCCTCAAGCAGTCCTCTCACCTTGGCCTCCTAAAGTACACCCAGCTGTGTTTGCTATTCTTGAAGTTGGCTCTAAATTTGAAAGATCTGAATCTCTGGCATTTCATCTTCTTGCTGCCATGTCTTAATCACAGATTAAATAAAATTCAACAGACACGCAATTCTTTGAGTGGACATCATGAAAGATACAAAAAAAGAGTTCTGTCCCTTCCTTAAGCCCACCTCAGGGCCTTTGCACTTGCAGCATCTCCATCTGAAGCACTCTCCCTGCCCTTCACCCGGCCCGCTACAGGTCTCAAGTTAAAGACCTCCCCTGAGCATCTGCAGATTTCCTGTTGCCTTGTGCTGTAATTATGCTCTTTCTTTCTCTGCTTGCACATTGCTTGCCTTCTCCACCCCCAGAATAACCCCAGGGGGGCAGGGACCATGTTTGTCCTATTTACGGTCGCATCCTTACTGCCTAGTACATAAAAAAAGTATTTAATGAATATTTTCAGATGAGCTGATAAGTAAATGTACATCTTAGAGTCAGTTCCTATATTTAAGCAGGGAAAACAAACTTGAATGCATGACAGTTTACTAAAATGAAAACACTTGTTTGGTCCTGGATACGTACGCTGCACAGAGCGTGGTAGAGATGGGAGTCAACCCCTCGTCTTTTAATATTCCTGATGCTTCTCTCCGGCTCCCTAGTAACTGCAGAGTGTGCTGCAGGTCACCACAGTGCCACAAGGGACATGTTAGGGCGTGTGGGAGCAGAGGAGGAGGAGGGCTGCAGGCACTGAGAGCTCAGAGGAGATGGGAGAGAATAGGGGCTCAGAGGTCCCCAGAGGTGACCTGGATGCTTAGGCCAGTGTGTCTCATACTCCTTCCTCGGGGATTTAAGAGGGCTTGGAGGTTATCAAGGCCAATAGGCTGGACGTGAGGACAGTTGGGATCCCCTGGCCCTGGAAGAATGTGTTATGTGGCTGAGTTTCCTCTCAGTTGAGCCTCAGACATGCCCCTTGCCCCATTTGTTTGGGATTTGGTCCACAGGGTCATCCTCACTCTTGCTTTCTCCTTCCTGACCTTGCTGCCCAGAGTGCTGTATGTGGCCCTTGTTAGAAATGCAGCATCCCAGGCTCCAGGAAAGGCTGGACAGTGAGCCAGGAAACTCCTAAGATCT
Source organism: Galagoides demidoff (assembly GCA_963574575.1). Taxonomy (NCBI): domain Eukaryota; kingdom Metazoa; phylum Chordata; class Mammalia; order Primates; family Galagidae; genus Galagoides; species Galagoides demidoff. The sequence continues at coordinate 12,268 of CAUYQV010118779.1, forward strand.
TAGGCTCATGGAACTGGGGCCTGCTCAGGAACTCACACATGCCTGCTGAAGTTTGGACTTCGGTCTGTGTGTGTGTCTGCAATCTGCAGTCACGGTGCCCTCAGCTGCATTGGGGATGCCGAGAAAGAAACTAATGGAGCTGCAACCTCAGGGACCTTACAGTTGAGTTGGAGAGTAAGCAGGCTATCGTGATAATCTTTAAACCTTGCATTCACATTTATCTGTACCTCTGAATATTATGTCTCACAATTAAAAAAAAAAAAGTCTGTGTATCAGATGGAGCAGTAGTGGGACAACCCCTGAGAGCTTGCCTTGAGAGCTAAACCGTGAGCAGTATGAGTGTTCCCGGTCCCAAGCTTAGGCAGTCAGAGGGGGCTTTCAGGAGGCAGTGAGACCTGAGCCCTCCTTGGAGGAGAGTAGGGAGTGGTTAAGTGGAGAGGCGAGAAGGAGGGCTTACAGGAGGCAAGAACAGGCAGGACAAAGGCATAGAATCCAACTTTGGGTTGAGGTCATGGTAGACATCTTTCAAAATGAAGGGAGATGGGGAGGACTGTGTCTCATGGGAGCCATGCACTGGCCACTTCTTGTGAGATACCAGGAGCTGCTGCTTACAGTCACAGCTGCTCTCCTAGGGCTCCAGCGGGGTGAGAGCTGAGAGGGGTGTAAAAAGATCACTTCTTTTTTAACCTTGGTAGGCACACTGAACATGAAATCTACCCTCTTAATGTCTGTCTGCAGAGGGGAGAGACAAAGAAAATGTGATCTGTACATACAGTGCAGTGTTACTCATCCTTAAGTTGATGAACTTAAGGGTAGGGTAGATGAACTTGGAGGACAGTTATGCCCAAGGACAGAAGCCAGTCACAGACAGACACGTGCCACAGGATTCCGCTCACAGGCGCTATCTAGCATAGCCAGACTCAGATGCAGAGAAGACAGTGGTGGTTACCAGGGGCCCGGGGAAGCTCCTGTTCAGCATATATGACATTTACTCAAGATCGCTGTGTTCTACAAGAATTAAAAACTAAAGTTCACTCGGGGCTGTTCAGCAGGTTGGAGACAGAGTAAGGAGTAGAAGTTGGCTCTCCTGACGCCTCACTTGGGCATTCCAAGAAGCAAGCTCCTTCTACGTTTTTATTATAAACTTCAGCTAGAGCTGAAGATTCTCTCCCAGATTGAAAGTCTTTTAAGTAGCCGGCCCAAACCCACACTCACACCGGCCTGTGTTCTGGAACTGGACTGGTCAGCATGAACTGGAAGTGGACCAGCTACTCCTGGAGCAGACCGGAAGACGGTGGGGACTCTATGGGGTTCCTCCTCCTCCCCTTGCAGTCCAGGGCGTGTTTACTCTCCTTCACCTCTTTCTACTTGGTGTTGCCACCTAGAGCACAGGTGGCAGCCAGGATGAGCAATGAGCCATGTTTCCCCCCCCGCCCCGAGTGCTCTCTCTCAATTTTCCAGCAGCTGCTGAAGGCCATGCTGGAAATCCTGTCTGAATTCCTTGTCTGCAACAGAGTTCTTTCTTGGAGACAGTTCTCCCGGAGTCTAGAGCCCCATGCATTTGGCTTCCTGAGCACTGTCCCGTCTCCAGATGTTTCTTCAAAACACTCTAGCAGGCCTTCGTGTTGGGACCCTCAATGCGTTAAAGACTCATTAGGAAAATTTCCCTAGGGCTTGACAGAGCCATGAAAGGTGACCTCTGGCTCAGCGCCTGTGGCTCAAGTGGCTAAGGCGCCAGCCACATACACCTAAAGTGGCGGGTTCAAATCCAGCCCAGACCCGCCAAACAACAATGACTGCTGCAACCCAAAAATAGCCGGGCGTTGTGGCGGGTGCCTGTGGTCCCAGCTACTTGGGAGGCTGAGGTAATAGACTCGCTTGAGCCCAGGAGTTGGAGGTTGCTGTGAGCTGTGAAGCCACGGCACTCTACCCAGGGGGACAGCTTGAGGCTCTGTCAAAAAAAAGAAAAGAAAGGTGATCTCTTCCCTCTTTCTGGATGTGGATTTTTTTTTTTTTTTTGGAGGCCAAATCTTGCTCTGCTGCTCCAGCTCGAGTGCCGTGGCATTATTACGACTCACCACAACCTCAAAATTCTGGGCTCAAGTGATCCTCTTGCCTCCCAAGTAGATGGCCACTACAACCCCTGGCTAGTTTTTCTATTTTTAGTACAGACGGGGTCTTACTCTTGCTCAAGCTGGCCTCAAACTCCTGAGCTCAAGTGATCTTCCTGCTTCAGCTTCCCAGAGTGCTAGGATTAGAAGTGTGAGCTACCATGTCCAGCCAATTGGTGTGGATTTTTTCAGGTGGGCTGCATGGCTGAGAAGGCTGGCACTTAGGGAGCTTCAAGGGCCTTCTTGGTACTCTGTCCCATCTCAGGTGTAGCATGTGACCTACATGTGATTATTGAGACTTCAAGGAGATTCTGGACATAGGGAACTGCGTGAACAAAACAGAGCC
>CAUYQV010118781.1:85-19846 GCA_963574575.1 Galagoides demidoff
CTGGGTGGGGACAGTGTGTCTGCTGGGGAACAGTGCGTCTTCTGCAGGGGGACAGTGTGTCTTCTGGGGGGGACAGTGTGTCTTCTGCGGGGGAACTGTGTCTCCTGGGGGGGACAGTGTGTCTGCTGGGGGAGGAAGTGTGTCTGCTGGGGGGGAAGTGTGTCTGCTGGGGGGACAGTGTGTCTGCTGGGGGGGACAGTGTGTCTGCTGGGGGGACAGTGTGTCTGCTGGGGGGGATGTGTGTCTGCTGGGGGGGACGTGTGTCTGCTGGGGGGGACAGCGTGTCATCTCTGCTCTGCGTCCTCCAAATCACAGAGGTGACAAGCACACACAGGGGGAGAAGAAGGAGAGGTGAGAGCTGACGACACAGCCAGGAGCAGAGGCCACTGACAGAATTAATGATCAACAGGAACTGGAAATCAGATTTATCTGACTTCAAAGCTCCCACACCCGTGCCGCTTCATAAAATGAGGAAAAGAGGCTGGGAAAACAGTCCTTGTCGGGCAAACCAGCAAATGCCGTCAGTGAATTCTCTCTGCTATTCTTCCAAAAGTACATTTATTTTTGATTTTCAAAATTCCATCCTGCATCTTATTTTTGGATTCTAACGTTGAATTAAAACTTAAGTAGTTATTAAAGTAATATCACTCATAGTGTTTTTGAATGCAACTCAAATTCCACTAAATATTTCAAGGAAAATAAAAGTGCTTTTTAGGAAGACAGTCATGGAGGTCTTTCTCGTTTATCTCTACCCAAGATAGTAGATTGAACACCTGCAGAATTCTGCGTACAGCAAACCTTCACAGAAGCACAGATGTAGAGGAAAGCCACACAGTTAACTGTCCTGTTTAGTTGTATATGGTCTTCCCTACACCTGTAGTTCGAGGTGACTCTTATTCATGTCACACTGAGCATTCCCCTAAATATCACCATGTTTGGGGAAATTCTAAGTTATGGTATCAGCTGACAATTGATCAGGCAGTGATCCCTCAGGGAGATATTGTATCATAACAGCTTGAATTTTGATTACTCCCTTTGAACAATTTTTCATGGCCATCTAATAAGTAATCCCCTATCAGCTTACACAGCTGTATCTCCTAATAATCAAATGGATTCCTTCTCTTGCTTTGATGACAAAGAAATCTGGTCCGTTCGGTATCTCCTCCCAATTTTTAGAATCATGCCTGGGGATCTGTGCAAATCAACCCCCACTGACTGAAGGGATGTGCACGGTGAGAGTGAAGTTGCAGTGAATGTACGTATGTGAGTTTGTAAGAATAATGGACAAAGGAGACAAGGAAACTGGCCAAGGAAACTGGCCAAGAACCAGTTCCCTCACACTCACTGTGGTGCTCAGCCAGGGGCTGCGTCTACAGCAGGCGACAGGGGGAACTTTTGAGGGACAGCCTTCCTCCTTTCTTTTTCCAGAAGCAATTTATTCAAAGAAACACTTGGCATGTCAACGCTAAACGCTGCTTTTACTCTAGCCGCCGCTGCTTTTTTTTCTTTTCCTCTCAGTAATAACCACCACCAGAAGAGTAGCAAAGAAAGAGAGAGAAGGTTAACTGCAATTCTGGCACATGTTATTAAGAGTCAGTCGCCCCAGCAAAGGTTTTATAGCGAGGAGAATTGGATTTAGTGCAAAGGGGACCACTTGATTCTCGGGGAATGTCATTTACCTGTGTAACAGAAATTTAGATAAATTTCATTTATCTAATTATAAATTTAATTTATCTAATTATCAGTGAGATGTCACAGGTGGCTAGCCCATGGCAGTCTCAGAAGATTCCAAAATACTAGTAACTCATCAAAAAATAGCATTTAAAAGCTTCAGTAATTTATATCAATAAAAGTAGGGTTTATATCATGTGATGGGAAACTTGCTCTAACTAGTTTTGTTCTTCTCCCCCTAATATAAAGTAGGATATTAAAGTCATATAACAGCATCTGAAATTCCTATAGCTTGAAACAAGATCCTGGCTCGGCGCCTGTGGCTCAAGCGGCTAAGGCGCCAACCATGTACACCTAAGGTGGCGGGTTCGAATCCCCAGCCCGCCCGCCAAACAACAAAGATGGCTGCAACCAAAAAATGGCCGGGCACTGTGGTGGGCGCCTGTGGTCCCAGCTACTTGGGAGGCGGAGGTAGGAGACTCTCTTGAGCCCAGGAGTTGGAGGTTGCTGTGAGCTGTGATGCCAGGGCACTCTACCCAGGGGGATAGCTTGAGGCTCCATCTCAAAAAAAAAAAAGAAAAAAAAAAGAAACAAGATCCTTATTGAGCTCAATGTAAAGTTCAAACACGGGGCCACAGATTCTCTTCTACTCATTCCCATAAAGAATGTGGGAGCTGGGCAACCTCTGTGGCTCAAAGGAGTAGAGTGCCAGGCCCCATATGCCAGAGGTGGCAGGTTCAAAGCCAGCCCCGGCCAAAAACTGCAAAAAAAAAAAAAAAAAAAAAAGATGGTAAAGAACAGAGAGCCCTGATGACTTCAGTTCACACACCAGCTCACGTCGCCCAGAGAAAGAAAGTGATTCAGAAGACTACGAACAGGGAAGCTTGTAAGTAGCAGAGTTTCATTAATGTTTTGATAATATTTAAGGACAATCCTCCTAAAAAGTAAACTGTCTCAAAATAAAATGACTAGACATTTAATTACTATAAAACATAATAAAGCACACACTTCCTGGAAAAATGTAAAAAGCAAAGAAAAAATTTATAGCTCTCGCTATTCATAATTACATTTTTCTTTAATTGAAAATCTCAGTGTATTTTCAATTCATTAGTTTTCCTAAGAATGAAAGTCGTGTTTTAGAGCTCACCAGGACACAGCATCACAAAAGCACTGACACTTTCTTGAAGATTTCTCTGTAGCCGGTTACTTTATGGTTTGTACAGATGTAGCATGGACAGAGTTCACTTATGCAATGATTTTTACAGATAAACTACTAAGCCCCCTAAGATGCTAGTTTTACGTTCTTCTCATGTTAGCTGACAAAGTCTACACCTCAATTCATTAGAAGAAGATTGCATTTATAATTCTGGTAAGTTCCCATTCAAGAAATCCTATTCACAAGCTGATAAATCAGCCAAACACATCTCTCTCTTAGACACAGAGGTTTGCCCCAAAGGAGGCTTATAAGAGGAAAAAGACTAATTGTGACCCCTGATGGACGTTCCCCATTGTACACTCACTGATAACACGCTACTGTATAGGCGTTGATACGAATCTATCATGAACAGTTTAATATTTTCAACATAATCAAAAAGCTCTAAGAAATAATCTGAGATCTATACAAGAAGTGAATAGTCTTCGCACTTTCAGAAATTAAGATATATAGACAAATACGTAAGCATCTTTTCTAATGTATACTAAAGAAAAACATCAAATAAGAGGCTTGGTATTTAATAACAGAATATAGAATTTTATCCAAATTATAATTATAACAATAAGGACAGTTAACTACAAAATATGTACAGCCACAATAAATAACTGAAATTGATTTATGCGGCATGGTTTTCCACAAATATCTCTAAATGAAAAATGAGCAATGACTAAGGTAATTTTCTTTAGCTTTATACCGTTTTGACTCATTTTTTTCTTTCAGCTAAAATACCTTAAAACTGGTAGAATTAAACCTTCAGCACGAGACATACTGAGAAATTCTCATTAGTGTGTGTATCTGTGTGTGTACACACGCACATATATGTAGGCCAGTTTTTCCTAAGTATCTACGTGCAGAGAATTCTCACTTATTTAATGGGGTCAAGCTTATATAAACAAATATTATGTACTCATCTAATTTATGTATTTATCTAACACACACACACACATCCAGAAAACATCAGCTTAGTAATCTACCTGTTTCCGGCCTGTGTGTCCCCAGCAGATGGCTAACATCTAATGACTCTGGATCACGGTTACTTATAGTAAGACAGTTTCCCAAAACAAGTGAAAAATTCCTTAACAGAAGTGGGGGGGGTAATATACATTCATCTTTGAATTTTTTAGCAAAATACTCCAGTATTTAGCAAATATCTGTTGAATCAACTCTTTAAAAGTTCTCCAAATAGAAATTTACCAAATTACCTGGATAAAAAAAGCATTATAGACCAAACCCTCCTTTGTTCATACGGCCTATTCTTTAATATTCTGACCAAAAGACTTTCTCCTACACCTAAGTGCATTTCCTAAGAGTCTCCACTCAGTGTTTTATGAGAAACATGTCCATTCTTATTTTTTTTAGCTTGCTACTTTTTTTTTTAACATTACTGTTTTTACACATCTTTAAGCTCTTAGATTTATTTTTAAGTGATTTACATTTGCGAGCAAACGACTTCCACGCATTTGGCCTAACTCAGAAACACAGGTCACATTTTTGTGGTGTGTTTTTGGTATGTTTTCGGTGTCTTTTTGGATCTTTCTTCTCTGTGGTCCTTACATTTAATTATGCCAGTTACGTGTCGTGGAAAATCATTCAAAATCACATATCTGTAGGTGGATATAATCCTTTCCTTTTATAAGAAATGAAGTTCGAAAAGATATTTCCGTTCTTGAAAGGTTTTATGTTTATTGCTGTGAAATAAAAGCAGATCTTGGTCTTGGCTGAAGTTTTGTTTGGTTTTATGCTGAGATAAAAGACGTTAGATTTTCTGGAACAAAGAGAAAATAAAGAAGGGTTCTCAGACGACATCCTGGCAACTTCGGGAATCAGATAACGGATTTGCCTAAACTCACATAACATTTCCCATATGCCTTCCCAATACATGGAAGAAAGTGGAAAACTCAGGTGATGTGGCCCCTGCTCCTTGGAGACACTCAAGAAGCAGCGTAGGAGATGAGGCTGAAGAGCTGGGTACACGCAGGCCTCAGCAGCTCCCCGCGCACCATCAGACATTCTTATGTACTTCTGTGAACCGCGGCACCATTTTTTCCATACAATACAAAATTCCAGGAAGAAGAGAAACGGGGCAATTGCTAACCTCAGATAATGGTCTTGGATAGATGATTCTCCCTTAATCGGGATATAGCCTAATTTTAATAATGCATACTGCAGTGATGCTCAGGGCGGGTGAACAAAATAAAAAACCTGGGGCACATCACTTGTTGACAGAAACTGCCGCATCCTTCACATCTCCCCCTGTGACAAGTTAGGTCTGAATAATTTTAACCCTAAGACACCTGCAGCCTGGGAACACCCCATCCAGAAGCAGCAGATGTCACTGGGCCCTAAGTTCTCAAATTAAAGTTCCCTTTGAGACTTGGTGCGTGTAGCTCAGCAGCTAAGGCGCCAGCCACATACACTGGAGCTGCAGGTTCTAATCCAACCTGGGCCTGCCAAACAACAATGACAACTACAACCAAAAAATAGCCGGGCGTTGTGGTGGGCACCTGTAGTTCCAGCTACTTGGGAGGCTGAGGCAAGAGAATTGCTTAAGCCCAAGAATTTGAGGTTGCTGTGAGCTGTGATGTGACAGCACTCTACCCAGGGAGACAGCTCTGTCTCAAAGTATATATATATGAAGTTATCATTAAGTTCTCAGATTAAGATTTCACTTAGATTCGATTTTGCTGAAGTAAAGGAAAAAAGTATGATTAAACCTTACAGTGTCTTAGGGTTAAAATTATTCAGACCCAACTTGCTCTAGGCACCCTTATCGTAACCCTGCACAAATGTCTTCTTTTCAGTTTGCTTTATTTCTTTCCTGAAAAGTAGTTTTCTTTTCTTTAAAGATAACTCTAAACAGTATTTTATTTAGTGTTTTCTTGAAAGATGAACTTATTCTTTCTTTACATTTTTTGCATGGTGTCCAGCCTTCATGAAGTGTGCAATAAGTGTTTGTTGCTGATTTGAAGCACTTCACTTGAGTTAATTAAGTTGAATTTTCATAGAGATGGTACGATATTATGATATAGCTCACCATTTATTCCAAATATATATATCCAAGAATAAGACATTAGGAGATAATATTTCATAGACCCGCTTTACTCTCACAAAAATTAACGGTGATAATCATGTCATTCACGTACTATGAATATCCTGCAATTTGGCCATGACACAACTGGAGATTAGATCCTGTTCTCAGCAGCAAGCTTCCCTTGAGTGGTTCTTTAATCTTGCAAACATGACACCAAATTTTATGTGGTTAGATTTTCCAGATCTCGTTGCGAGTGTCATGGTGAGGTTTGCAGCAGTTTCGCTGTGTGGAACTGATATCATAATCGGTCGGTAATGGCAGTAGTATGAGGGGGTTACTACACTTCAGATGAGGAGACAGCAGATGGGGCAGGGTCCGACCCAAGAGGACGCAGACCATCGGTGATCAGCAGAAGGGGATCCATCCCACCCTCATTTCCTCCCTTGCTTCCTCTCTCCTTCCTTCTTGTGTAATATATGGAGAACCCTTTATTTTCTTGCCTCAGGCTTTAAGCCTCGTACACCCTCTATCCACGTTCTGAACTCAGTAAAACATGCATGCACATACAGGGCTTCCCAAACATTCCATTTTCTCCCCTAAGCCCCCCAACCTTCCTAGGTCAGGGCCAGATCTCAACATGTGGTTTCTGAGGGTTACAGAGCTCAGGACGTGACAGGGGACATCTGTCAGCTCATCACTGCCTTGGCCCTGAGATCACTCATGCCACTTGCACCCATCACTTGGTCAGCCCCGTGCATTACAGTTGGTGAAGATTAAATCTAATAGCTAGGGTCTGCATAATTACGCTGAGCTAAAATAATGACAACTATCATAACACTACAAGGGTTTTTCTAGAAAAGTTACACCTTATTTGTTCACATATGTACCTGGGTGGGTTTACCAAAGAGTTTTCAAGGCCGAGGCAACATGGCGCATTTGGAAAAACCCAGGACGAAAAGTCAAGTTTCTTGTCAGTGAATGAAAATGCAAGTTTTACGTCATTCCCAAATGCCAGCAAACGGTACAACGAAGACCACTAACTCTCAAGGAAATGAGAAAAGGCGAGCACATCTTTCATAAAAGAAAATGTCTTCCATGAAAAGGCTTATTCTTCCTATCGGGATGATACGTGTATTTTTTTCGTGTTAGAATTACCCTTTTAAATGGCATCACACCGATAATAGGAAGCAGGTTATGGGTTTTGCTTTAGGGTTCCTTCAAATTTAATTTTCAAGTTGCTGTTTGAGGATGAGCATAACTGTTCTGTAATTCTTAGAGATCCTTATTGGACATTGCTTGTGAAAAAATAAATAAATTAAAGTTGCCTCCTACAATGAACTTGGTCAAGCCTCTTAGGTAACCTGGGCAGAACATCAGAACATCCAGCTCATGAAACTTTAATTATTAAGGAGAACAGCATCACTGGGGAGACTCAGCAAACAGTTAAACCCCTGTATTAATATTGAACTTTAAAACCATAAAATTCATTACAAAATAAGTTTTATCAACTGATTTGCATAACATGGATTTGCATACGGGAAATGGTCCCGTATTACTTGCGAATAACCTATTTGAAACTCAGGAATCATTTCCTCACAATAAAGCAATTCTACTTGTATAAAGAAAAGATTGGTTCTTAGACCATAAGTCTCACTAAGCTTATCAACATATTTAATATATGATTCATGAATATATTGTTTTCTTTTCCATGGGAATCACACTCACAGTTATATCTGCGGATGTTAGATTCTTACAGCTCAGACACGTGAGCCACAGTCTCAGGGACCTGAACCCACATAAATGAGGAAGAATTTCTCTTCCAGTCTCAACCCCATATCCATTTATTTGTCCTTTCACTTAATAAGATATTGATTACCCACTCTGCTATGAAAATGCAATAGTGAACAGGAAAGAAAATCACACTCTTCACATCAGGAAAAGCACACAACCGCCGGAGTCTAACAGGTGATGGGATACACTAACACCAGGTGTGTGATAAGTGCTATAATACAAAGGAAATATAAAACCTCTCTGTTTTACAAGACAGCTGGCTGTATGAGGCAAGAAGCTCCAGGGTTTTAGAATTCCAGGCATAGTCAGAATAGACACATCGTGGAGACTGTGGCATGAACCCTTGGGGGCCAAGGACTTCGTAATGACCACCTGGTGGGGGTAACTCTGCCTCATCTTCTCCTGGCGACATCACAGCTATCACTATGTCATGAAGCTCTGCAACAGGTGTCTTGACCCCATCAGACCCATGCATGGCTGTGAGTGGTGCAGGACAGTTACCTCATTCTTAGAAATAATTGAACTAAGTGTTTTAACATAAATTCTAAGCAAAACTTTACAAAATGCCAAAAATGCATGTATTTGTACCAGCAGTAACTAACAAATAACAAGCAAAAGAACAAGATAAAATTCATGATCTAATAGCTACCTAGACATTCCACTATTACCAATTATAATATAGATCAGAGAAAGGAAAATAAAATTTTGATTTAAGAAAGACCTTTAGTTAGAGCTTGATGTCAATACCAGTAAGAGTTGAGTGGAAGGACTTGTGAGGCTTAGGAGACAAAATAATCTTAAAATAATAAAATTTTTAAATGCAAACCCAACTTTGATGATGCTCTAAAATAAACAATTCAGCAATGTAAGCTTTGTCATCATTATTTAGAATCTTTCTCAGTGTTGGCTCACAAATCCGCCACAGACTGTGCCACGGGGTCTACAGACAAAAAGCAAGAAATTCCGTTGGCCGTTGTCAAAGAGTAAATTTTCTTTAGCAATCCTAACAAAATAAATACCACTGCTATAACTCAAAATATTTTAATAAATTTGAAGGCTGATTTATTCAAGGGCACTGGCTATTGAAATCATTTCCTTTGTTAAGGAACCTACAAATTCAATAAGGAAAATTGATATCTAGAAACACCTTTTGTAGAAAGAATTATCATTGGCACAGAAAAATTATCCCCTCAGATTTTAGCGTCCACCATATGAGATTGTTCTTGTTAACTATTGGGCTGATGCTATCTAAGACTTAGCTAACTAAAATACATTAGGGATAAGTTATCTTTTATTAAAGATATTTTTATATTTTTATCTTTTATCTTTATTAAAGAACATATTAAACTTTACAGAACATAGTTTAATATGATAGAAATATATGGAGCTTTATTGCAAGACTAAGGTAGCAAAGGCAGTAACAGACTGAGATAAATCTCATGAATTTATCTTTTTCTAAAACCACTAGCTCATCACCCAAAACATATAAAATAATTACTTATCCTTTTAGATGACAGTACAGAAAACATACATCTGCAGGATATTTCTGCATGTCACGTCCGCACTTCTTTCCAAGAGCAGATACAATCACACAGGTGAACCATCACCTTCTCCAGTCATCAAATAATGTGTCTATCACTTTTGAGAGTGTGAAGACATCCTCCAATGTTTAAAGAGTGCTTGTATTTCTCTCCTGGTTCTTCTATGCCGTCAGTCAATATTCTCATCTTTCGAAGCATGCAGTGATTGACCTACTTTTCCTAATTCACAAAAAGGTGCTGTTGTAAAGATGAGCTGAACCTGAGCGTCTCCTCTTGTGTGGGTGTATCTACGTGAAAATACATCGCCCACACTCTCACAATTGCTTCAATCTCCCGCTGAAAATAAACGACACTGTCTTGGTATCTCTCACTTAACACAACCAACTTCCAAATCCCAGTCTGTCAGCTGTCCTTTTAATATTTATTTAAGAACGTGTTTCAAAAAACATTAACTGAATCTCACACACAGCTGAGTTTCACACTGGGTAACAATTTTACATTCAGAAAGGAGGCGTTGGGTAAAAATCAGGACTTGACATTTAAATTTATCACTGGCAATGGAAGAACAAAATGTATTAATGGAATGAAATAACAAAACTACTTTTGAACTTTCAAGGTGTTATAAACACTAGACTGGAAGCTGTAATGTATTTATAGGATATAAGAAATGCCGACTATGTCTCCAAAAGTTCATAGACAGCGTAACTATTAATTATTTCATTATTTTGATCAAATACTTAAAGGTTACTCATTTGGATCTGAAGCGCAAATTTCATCCCATGGTAAACTTTGGTGAGACTTTACTTCTTTGAGATATAATTGCAAGACGACATCATCACCAGTCCTAGAACTTGTAAAATAGTCAACCAATGTCTTTGTTTACTTTTATTTTGAATGCCTATCATAATTCTAGCACAAATTTTCTCAAGTGCACATTTTTAAGATGAATGAACTAGCAAATGATTCCCCAACTATATCAAGAACTTAAGTTCAAAGGCACGATTCCAAGGTCATAGGGAAACACATGCATTTCAAAGCAAAGCTGTATTTGGAAAATTCATGGTGGTTCCCATATGGCACAGTAGATTCAGGAAAAAGATATGTTTCTGTTTAGCAGACATTAATTTAATATACCTTTCTGTGGGATTTTATGTAGCTGCATTCTTTGTCCATCCTGGACCAACAGACCAAATTATATGGATTTCCAGTTAAAAGATACACCCAATAAATTAATTAGTTTCTCATTTATGTGAATTAAAAGAGAATGAATTTCACTGAACACCTTGGAGAAAAGTCGATCTGACATCCTCTCCCCTGCGTGCCCATCTAGACCGCTCTGTCTCTCTGTTACCAACATGGAGCAAGCCGGAAGCAGCCACACGGACACCCTAATTTCCAGGGGCAGGCTGGCCAGGTGGTACATGGTGCCTTAGATCAAATTCCCAGAATGCGTAGAAAGCAAACGATTAGGCACTGCTCCATGTGCCATGACAGAGGAGAAAAAACACCACTACTCCTGTTTCCCTGAATCTCCGCATTCAGATAGGGTTTTAAATAAAGACGCAATTTGTTTATATTAAAACGCTTCCTGACTTGCACTCTGCTGAGCATTTTTCATGAAATTGTTCATAAATATAATGTAAAATGTTTCCTGATAATTAATAAGGGGCAGACTTGCATGCCCATGAATCTAATTAAACATGTGGTATAATACTGCAGGCAGAGGAAGCTGCTTACGATCATTTAATTTAATATTTTCCAAACTTCTAGGTTCTGATATTCTAAATCCAAATTACTACCATTTAATTTAATATTTTCTAAACTTACTTGAGTACAGAAACCCTTTGAGTTAACACAGTTGTTCCCCGTTTCAGACAATCCGTAATAAAACATCACTTTGCAACTTATTAGTTGCCAATTCAGAAATTTCATTTATTCCCCTATAACTACCAGCCTCCCAACATTTGTCTGAGTCCTGTTCAGTAAATGCAGATCCACTTGCTCAACTGGAGTTTGAGCAAGAGAGAGAGAAATCCCCTGCCATCCAATTCTTTCTCTGTGTCTGACCATGTTATACCTTTATCACTCCTTCAGAAAAAATAAAAATTAGCAAACTTTCACCTGCATTCTCCAACTTCACCGAGAATTCTCCAGCTCGACCAGCCCGCCCAGGACCACAGGAAATGATTTCTTCACGCGAGCCACACAAATTCTCACTATGAACTAATTCTAGTGACCTCAGAATAACAGAAGCACAAACACCGTCCACTAGAAAGAACTTAAGAATCAGCAGCTGTCTCTGAACAGATTAGTAAACTGAGGAATTAAAGTTTGACATAACTCACATTTACGGAACTCGTAGGGACTCAGCTGTCATTATTGTTGGGTTCTGTTGCTGCTGCTGTTTTTGCGATGGTGGTTCCCAGGGTTTTATAGTTTCTGAATTCATTTAGAAAACTCTTTAATGAATATTGGAACACATTGGCCATGCGTGGATAATATCACAACAATGCTACGGATTGTTTATTTTTCAAGCTATATCATAACTTTGCATCTGAAAATGTGAAGAGGCTGTATAAGAATCTTCATTTTAATATTTTATCGATTGCATATACAATATTGTATCTTCATTTCTATGTTCAAGGGACAGCACAATATTTGTAGATGTCAAGATCTAACTTCTGTACATTAATAAATAATGCTACCATGGAAATTACTGATGATTGGCTACTAGATACACTATCAATATCTGATATGATAGCTACCTTTAACCTTCTAGGTTACAATATTCTAATAATGCCCTCCACAACCACAATAAGCTTCCTGATATTAGCCTTGAAAATTATACATGTCATTTTAATCATAAGAACTTCAACTTGTGCATTTTAAGTGTAAAATAATTCAAAAATTATAAGGACAGCTAAATCAGTTTATAGTCTTTATTAATAGGTGTCAAAAATTTCATTATTCAGTCTAGCATCAAAACAAAACAAACAGTGAACTAGAGAACTTGTCTGATGAAGTGTCTGCCCTTTCAGGGTTCTACTTGTGGTTATGCCTTTAATTCTGCAGACTGGAAGGATTTTTGAATAACCGTGAATTATTTTGATAATTTGTAATCACAGCAGAGCCCGTGGTCCATTTGCATATTTATCACACATTTGCATATTATAATCAATTCATGGCCAGCACGCCCAACTATACAAAACTCTCTTTAAAATAAAATTTCTCCAACAGTCTTGCCAGCTGTCCCCTTTGAGGTATGTAATGTGGAGTGCCATGTATGAGGATTGAATCAGACTTTCCTGTTGTACACACACACCACCTCCACGATCTGTGTGCTAGATCAAATGTTAAGAAATAAAGATTTGGAATACATATACTTAAGGAGTTCAGAATCATGAACTGTGTCCTTAAATATCCATGGTAACATTTAAGGGAGTATTGAAATCATGCACTGAAATTTTGCATAAGGAAAGCAATAGAGATAGGAAAGGCTGCCTCCTTTGTTTCTGTATTTTTGTGTCTGCAACTTGCTTCCACGCAACAGCTGACTTCAGAAGCAGCAAAGGGACTTCCACAACCAGGTCAGAAACCACAGGGGTGATTTTCTTGGGCTCTAAGGAAGCAATGAGCTAATAGGATGTCATTAGTTTTATGCCTGTTCATAATAACCAGATAGACACAGGGCGTAAGATTATGATGCACTCCCAGTAGCCTGGAGGGAGAGGGGCATTGTGTTATAAAAAGGAAGGAAAATAACTAAGAGACACACAGTCAGGGACTACCAGGAAGGCCGCAATATACAGATAGTGGGACCAGTGTTACTCATGAGAGCTTAAACAGATCAGATAGACCAACCAGATAGACTCAGGGAGCACTGGGAAAAACTCACGTGTATGACCCAGCCCAGGCTACAGAGATACAATGGACATCCCACACTGTAACAACACATTTCTCTGCAAATTTTGAGAACAAAAGCCTTCACATGGCTATTTTTGTAACTAAATCAACTTCATAAGGAACAACTTTTTATTTATGGAAATATTTCCCCATCATACTTCCTAAGAGACACTCTAATTGAGATAAAGCCCAGATGCTTTATTTTTTAAGCTGCTTTCCTTACTGTGAGGATGGCCCCCGATGGTGACATTTATACTGAAAGACTGTGCCCTCCTCCCCCAGACAAGCTGGAGTTTGCATCAGCCATGGACAGATGAACCAAGTGGAACTCATCACAATCTTTCTATGTGGAATTCGGAATATTCCAGGTCAGTGTAAGCTGGTCGCTGTAATACAAGAGGTCAAATTTGGAAGGAAGGCCATGGGCCAAACGAGGCAAAGAATCTGGTACAGAGAGAAGAGGATAGAAACAGATCAGAAACAAAAACCAGAGAGAGAATGCAGCCCTGGCTGGTTCACAGGAGCTCTCTCAACCCTTCAACCCGCTATGTCAAGAATTTAGTTGTTCCTCTGAATTAACAATAAGTCCCTTTCTTTCTCGTTAGCCAGCTGAAGTTGGGTTTTGGCACTTGAAACCAATTGAAATTTGGCCAACATAATAACTAAGCAACTAAACTCTACTTAACTATCTGAATAATTTACAAAGTTAGAATGCCTCTTGTAAACTATCACTGTTAAGCAGATTTTATCTTAATAATTTATGAAAAAGATAATTCGTCCATGCCTTGACTATTTAAGAGAAACAGCACTTGAATTGTTTCAAAGACCAAGTTTATTTTCAGGTATCTCATCATTGTAGTCCTGCTCTTGGTCAAGGTCAGTGGTTCTCAACTTCCTAATGCTGGGACCCTTTAACACAGTTCCTCATGTTGTGGTAACCCCCAACCATAAAATTCTTTTTGTTACTACTTTATAACTGTAATTTTGCTACTGTTATGAATCATAATGTAAATACCGTGTTTCCCCCAAAATAAGAACTACCCAAAAAATAAGTGCTAGCAGGATTTCTATGCATTTGTTGAATATAAGCCCTACCCTGATAATAAGACCTAGTGGTGGGCATGGCTATGCAGATTGTGGGTGTGGCCATGCAGCGTATCTGCATAGCCACGCCCTACATCTCAGTGCAGAGCGGTAAGGAAGACTGGAATACCTTTTATTGGCCACAGCTCCTTTCTCCGAGCAGTTCGCACTTGCTCGGGTGCACCTGTGGTAACCATGGTCACAGGCATCCTATTGCGCATGTGTGAACAGCCAGGGGAAAGGAGTTCACACATCACTATCACCAGCCCCACCAACAAGGTTGGCTCCCCCTGTCAGGTTCCAGAAGATGACTTAACTATTTGAATAAATGTAGATTGTTATGTTATACTTAATAAAAATAAGACATTCCCTGAAAATAAGCCCTAGTGTGTCTTCTTGAGAAAAGATAAATATAAGACAGTGTCTTATTTTCAGGGAAACACGGTACCTGATATGCAGGATGTATTTTCATTGTTACAAAGGAGTCGTGACCCACAGGTTGAGAATTACTGTTTGAGGTAAAGTGGTGCATACCAAAAGGTTTTTCAGACGGTGTTCAGCTTTCAGAGATTTGTGTAATCTCACCGTCGAAGAACACACAACATTGTATTTCTTTCATCTGCACTTGAGGACGGCTTCTTCCTTCACCATGGAGTTTTCTTCTTAGTTGCAGGTAGTGTATGCTCTTGTTTTGACTTTCAAAACCGAAATTTTTCATCAGTGAAAAAGGATAAAACCTTTTAAGGAACATTATGTACTATCAAGTAAAATGTCAAGATGATTTTTTGTGAAAAACCACTCAGGGCTTTATTAATAAAGACACTTTAAGAAGTGAATCTACTGTTTCATCTTTTATTTTTTACCTAAATATAAATCAAACAATAAATAGAATGTGTTAATTGTCAAAACAAATGCGTTAATTTGTCACAGCCACCATCTACCTCTTGAGAAGAATAAAAACAAGGACCAACAGCAGGAATGCTGGTGACATCCTACTACGGGCTCAACATAGGGCAGGTGTCGTGCTGACCCCACTTGGGGAGCACATTCTGATCTGTCAAAGAACCATAGGCAATGGGGAGTCTTATACCTAATTACAGACAAGGAAACTGAGACACAGGATTTAAGAAACTTGCTATACATCCCCTTAGAGCCAGATTCAGAATCCGCATTAGGTGATTTCAAAATCTCCATGTTAACCTGACTGTCTCTATGGAAAGAAATATTTACGTATATTAGTAACTTGGGTCGGATTCAGTGGAAAGAGAGCCCCAAAGCTGAACACACGTGTTAGTGCAGTTTTCATATTTCACAACTCCAGAAAACAGCTCTAAAAATTCATTCTTAAAGAGGGAACCTGAGTCCCTTCCACTGCTGCCGTCTCGGTGCTCAGCATTTAACAGTCCTTTGGTTTAAAAGAATTGTGCAGTTAAATAATTAAATAAAGGCTGAGCCAAGAATACACCCAATGAACAGGAACTTCCAAGGTTCGAATCCAACCCCGGTCCCAATTTTGGTATTTTTATTTTACTATTTCATTTTTATCTTAAAATGCACAGTTTTGGGGGTCCAAACAGTCACCATTTCTTAAACATTTAAATGCATACTTGAGTATCAATCAGAATAGATACCATTAATGTGCATTTATATTTAAGGCAGAGGGTGGCATGCTGGCAACAAAGATTCAAAGGTCTTCATTGGGGGAGCAGCTTACACTATTCACAAAAAACAGGTAAAGTAGAAATGTCTGATTTTCAATGTGTTCAATACCCAATAATTGCCATATTAAAGCCACAGGGGGGAGTGGTCACCCTTCTGTAGGGTAATAGAAGATTCAACTTTAGTTGGACCTTGAAAAATGGATTATCATTAAGCCGGGTCTTGTGGAAGGCAGGTATGGAGCACTTCAAGTAATTTGTGCAAAACAGTTTCCGTAGAACGTTACACAAATCCTTCGGAGAGTTAAGGAAGAAGTAAGTTCCTTTGGGGGAACCTGTAGTGGGGTTTATAAGATCACAATGACCACCGTGCTCAGCCCAAAGGACCAGAACTCCAGGCTGAGCAGTTTGGACCATCATTTTCTGCAGTGATGCAAGCACCAGACAGCACAAAGGGGGGAGAGGGGGAGGGAGAGAGAGAGAGAGAATGAATAAGGCAAAGCTTCAAAAAACTTCAAACGCCAGAGGAGTCCTGCGCATCTCTCTGCCCCTGCTGCCTTTAATGGATACAATCAACGGGAATGCAGGATGATTACAGTATATTTTTTCTCTGTGGGGGAGGGAGATTATGTACTCCAAACCACACAGCATTTGCTTGCAAAATTAATTCAAATTGACTTGCATGGGAGCACTGTCACATGAATTGAAAACAGCTGAAGGATTGTTTTTTTTTTTTTTTTAAAGCTCACGATAAACAGTAATCAAACCCCTTGGAAAACTACCTGGTGTTTGGGCCCCAGGGACCTCTGCAAGGCCCAGTTTTATTGAATATTTTCATTAATAAGAGGAAAAATAGGAGTAAAATAACAAAACAGAAAAAGCGTTCTATTCACATAGGGAAGCCAATTTAAGTATCAACGACACAAATGTTTTTTTTTTCAAAAGAAAAAGGCCCACGCTTTGCAGGGATAATAACACCTGGCAGAGAACCATTTAGTCTGAGAACTACAAATCCCTCATGCATAATGAAGAAAAAAAAATATTAGGCCCCCATGTGACACAGTGAGAATGGTAGTGGGCAATGGCCATTGGGTACGTGTTTATACAAAGGTGCCTCATGTCATAAGAGCAGAACAGCAAGTTGCAGGTGACATTTTACAAATGGTCTGAAACTCCGTTCAGGTTTAGGCTCTCTGCTTGTTTTATAGACAGGTAGAAAAGGAATTCCAAAATGGGAACAGGTCAGAGGATTGATTAGGAGTTGGACACGAAGCTGGACACAGTGATGGGCAGGATGCCACCGCTGTACACACTGCAACCTGTGGGGAAACAGGTGAGATGAGGGGAGGAGAAGGGCCAAGCAGTGTGGTCTGCCACCAGGGAGGAACAGGGTTTGTCCAGGACGTGTGTATTTTGGGGGGAAGTTACTTAAGTCAGGATGGAAAGGATTAGCCAACCGTAGCTGGGTAGAAGAGACATCAGCAAGAAATATTATAGATGAAGACCACTTCCCAGCGTACGAGTCTTTCTACACCATGAGAAAAGTCTTCTGAGAGCCTCTGAAGAGGAAGATACATCATCTTACACGGGCTTTAGCCTACAGCATGATCAGAGAGGCAGAGGGATACTTAATGAGCAGTGCCCGTATTCCTCAACCCTGCTCTGCAGGAATACCACGTGACTATCGCTAATTCACTCCACGTATTTGCATACATTCAAGACTAAACGCAACATTGGTCTTATACGAAGAAGCAGAGCTGGATATTTAAAAAAAAAAAATTCTTCATAATTGCTAAGTTTCCGTGTGGTAAATCTAAATGCAAAATTTTGTGTTTTCCAACCTTCGGTGTATACTAATGACACCGAAGTCTGGAGTTCCTTAGATTTTTTGTCTTAATTATCTCATGGATTGGATGTGCTTTTTGTTTTTCTGAAAAAAAAAATAACGAGTATAAAGCTACTTGGAACCAGGATTGCTCTTCATTACGCTGGCTTTTGCGTTATAGATTATAATATCCACTCCCTTTAGAATTCTCCTCTGTCACTGTCCAAATGAGAGCTTCTCTGGATCACTAATGGGCTCTTTTTACCCACTTCAACGCTCTTTTAATCTTTATCAGCCTCTCTGTTCTCAGCGTGGGCCTGAAGGCTTAGCACTGTCTTTCCTCTCCTGTACTGGGAAGCAAAGCCAAAATAACGTTCTGGCAAAACTCTCCATGATCTTCACCAACACCTAAGACATTAGGGGGTCCTCAAATATTGGTGCTCATTCTTCGCCTTTAATTTTGCGCACAGAGAATCATTCACAACAGACACACACACACACACACACACACACGCAGTTTTGCAAAAACCTGAGTATCACAATCAAACATCCAGTTTAAGTTGTTCTTGATTCAGGAGAGACGACATAAAGCACTAATGATGTATTCACAGTCCATTCCGAGTAACGGGACCGTGAGTTATTACCAAGGTCAAAGGCAGAGCACAGGCTCCTTATTTCAGAGAAATAAGAGAACAGAACAAAGTGATAAGAAAACAAGAAAAGCCACCCGCTCCTGTTTTGAAGCATCTACAGTGGGACACTGGCTTTTTTTCTTTCTCCTCCAGGCACAGAGTAAGTTACTCTGCTCCATTTTAGTACAAATATAATGTAAGTCAATATTCTGAAGTCTCCCTCAAATGAGTAAATTATGATGAATGATCTTACTAGCCCCTAAGATCAACACAAGAAAGGATTATAAAATGACGTTTATGTTCTTTATTTGACTGAGGGAACAAAATTTAGCAAAAAATAAAAACAGGCGTTGTATAACGGATCAGCGGCAATACTCAGGGGAGCCCAAAGGTTCCCCAGATGCTACCAGAAGCACAGACTGCCCAGGGGGAAGGCTGGTTCCACCACAGCAAGGGAGACAGGTGTCTACTGTGATCGTGTATAAACAGGGAATGGAAAAAAAGAGCAATAGTGGAATTTCTAAGACGTAAAACCATAACCCGTTATAAACAAACACCACATCGTTAATTTTATTGTCATGAGAATAAGCCCTAAAAATGCTTGCTGAAAATTTCCTAGAAACAGTGATGCTTACACCATGCTTAGACTATACAGATTCATCCACATGAAATGTTCCAGAAGGTGACTGAGATGACTCTTAAGTAAGTTAGAAGGAAGCAAAATGCACAGAGAGGCGGGTAAAGTTGTGAATTCCGGGTTGACAATGTAAGGCCAGGACAAAAAAGAGATAGGAAAGCCTTAAGATAGGAAATATTTATTTCAGAAAGAGTGTATTGGGTCCACCGTCATCCAGCAAAATCATTCAATCAGAAAATCGACACAAATATATTGATAGGAAGTTTTGAATTCTATTCTAAATTCTTCTATAATGTCAATTAAACTGAGATTTATATGAAACATAAACTTATACATAATCCTTTAAGAACGATTATATTCTCAAAGCCTTTGTTTCACTTTTTCTGAAGTTTGGACTTGGGACTTGCTACCAAACATTTGACACTTAAAGAGAAAGTGGGAACCTGCAGAAATGATGTTATTAATACACAGACATAATTCCCCAAGTCTCAAAATTTGGTATCAAAAATAAAAGAAGGATACGTATGGCCAGAATAAACACAGTACCAAGCCACCAAAATACTGCAGAAACACTAAATGTGCCCTGCTTGGAGGGAATCAGAAAAGGCTGCCCACAGTGCAATTCCAACCACAGAACATTCTAGAAAAAGGAAAACTAAATGACATGAAGGCTGTGTTGATCAGTTTGATGGAAGTATTTCGGATTGCATGTGAAAACCCCACACTGTACCCCAGAAGTGTATTAATGTACATAGTTACCATTCAATAAAATAAAA